>JAQGBT010005644.1:0-13915 GCA_034698585.1 Disparrhopalites patrizii
TCTCTATACCGGTGGCTGAAAATGCTTCCCTCAAAAACTTTCTCCAATTGTTAACATAGAAATTTCTGTTCTCTACAGCGGTTTTTCGTTATAGCGGGGAAAATGTGCTGATCTAAGGGGAATCGTTATAGAGAGGTTCGACTGTATGCACATATATACATATGCACGTTTTAATGAATTATGTGGTTCATTTCTACACATGATTTAAATGGAATTTTGTTATTATAGAATTATGTGCATTACACCAATGTCTAAAAAACTGATAATATGGAATATAAGCCATGGTTATAGAAGAGCCCATTTTCATGTCACAAAATCGTCCTAAGCATTTATTCGCCATATATTAATTTCAGCTTGAAATGCTCAAGAATGATAGAATAGACGATACGTCTACCAAACTGCTGGGCGCTGGGTTATGTTGTGATCATATTTATAGCTAAGAATTTATTTTTGTAACAAAAACATTGACAGCTTGAAATGTTTATTGAGAATGAGTATATCATTACAAAACTCCCAGGTGTACTTGTGAACACCATGACAGTGGAGTCTCTCTACAACAAGTTTCTTTATAACAACATTTCCCAGTAACAATATTGTATATGTACTCTTCCCTTCAGTTAGTAGTGGCCACGATCCGATTTGATCCAAAACTTTTAGTTCGATTCGATTCAAAACCCAAATCGGATCGAAAAACGCAATTTGATCCGACTCAGATTACAAACGATGCGATTCTGTTCGATTCAAGCCATGGATTGAATCGAATCATGATTCAAACAATCCAAAAAATATATTATTGCATCATATTTTTTTCACTTTTGGCAAACTTTAAGCAGATAATGAAGTCTAATAATTTGCTACTTCAAACAATGCAAGTAACCTTAATATAATATTTTCCGTTGATTTAAATTTGCTGCAATATGTTTATAGTTATTGCTCTGCTTTCGAAGAATATGGAAATATTTTGTATAAAATAATGGATCGGATGGATCGTGTTTCAGTTCAATTTTATGATCCGATTTCCGTCTTGTATCAAATCGTTCGATTCGATTCATGTTTCGAATCGAATCAAATTTTCAAGTATTTGAATTGAATCGAATTGAATCGAACAATCCGATTCAGAATCGAATCATGCCACCCCTACTTTCAGTATTATCATAATCAGACTCCACTGAATAGCGCAAAAGCCATTATAGGGAGACCTGTTCTTGAGTAGACGTTAGTATCTTATGTCCCAAATTCGCATAAATAGTTTCATGCGTTTTCGGGCTTAGCACACCGGCCAAAATTAGACATTTTCCGTGGTGACAGTGACAGATTCAGCAAAACAACGTAAAAAATGCAGGGTTTCTATTGACCATGAGAAAATATCTATAACTTTTGCAATTGCTGGCAGCATCTGGATGGAAATTTCTTTGTTGGATCAATAATAAACGTCTGCATATACGATACAGAATTTACCATTCTTAAGCATCGCAGAATCGACACGCGAAAAAAGAGGCGTTTCGTGGAAACTAAAACTGATACAGACACATATTTTACAAAATTAATGAGCAACTCTCGTAGCCACTTTATAATCTATACACAATGCCCCATTTTAAAAGCGCCATACATGTCTGGGCACATGAGTGTAATTTTCTCGCCCAGGTATACAAGAAGCGTGTACAGTTGAGTCTCTCTATAACAATATAATAAGTCTCTTTATAAAAACATTTCTCTATATTTTTTCCAATCTTCGTATGTGTTAGGTACATATTTAATGTTCTATATAACAACATTTCCCAGTAACAATATTGTTTCCCTTCAGTGTTGTTATAGAGACTCCACTGTATACATAATGGGGGAAAAAGATCAAGGGCTAATTAAGGTATACCGCCCGATGATAATTTCTCCTTTATTACTTCGTATTTTACGTTTTTGCATGTTATTAGTTACCGTGTTTTCACAATAGTTACATACCATGTTTTTTGCGCGTTTCGTGAGCCACAAGGTCGTGTGGCAACCTCTCATTAACATGGCCCAGTCGATTAAACAATTTAACAGCCGTTACAAAATAAGTAAGTTATACTGGACTCCCTATAAGCTATATACATGTATAAATACTAGTGTTAACGTTAAGTAAATTCCTGGTATGATTTGTATCCCTTAATCAGGTCCCGTGAATATAGTGCAAACGTCACGTTGGTTTTCAATGGCAGGTAATTTTTTCCTCCAGTTATTCTTCTTTGTCATTATTATTTCAGTTATATAGCTAATCTACATGCTATCAGCAATATGTTCCAGCAGGGAAATTTATCTGTTGGTTTTGCCAAAGTATCAAACAACCCGTTGTGCTTGCAAATAGATCAAATTCGGAGCCGTACGAGCATCTCCAACGTACGGAATATCAGTAAAAACGCAAACGCATTTATAACCAGGAAAAATGCTAACGTTGCAGGACTTACGTTTTAATTTTATCATCCTACATTATCTCGCCAAATTTCACATTATCGTCTTCAAATTTGACATTAAGACCCACACATTCTCCGTGGGCAAACGAATTTGGGAACGATTGTATAAATTTCGGATGATGTTCAGCATTCTCGGGGTGACTATGAAAATCTTTCGGTTTGCACAGTCGCTCATTCATCCGAAGGAATATTTTGTTTTGGCGCATTTCTGCTTTCATGCCATGTGGCTGTGTTTGGCGTTTTTGGGTTTTTGGGCGGGAATCCTTATGTATTCCTCCCGCTTTGAGACATGTTACTTGCTCACGTTGACCTGTAGAACAAAGTCAGTATCTACAAATACAGAATGTAAATGCATTATAGCATGATCTTAATTTATTATCATCAAGTCAGAGGATGCAAATTGCTGAAATGGGGATGGCAACGATTCTATTCTGTTTTTTTTATTAAATTCGATTCGATTTAATTCAAATACTTGAAAATTTGATTCGATTCTCTGTAACAACTCTCCTTATAAAACTTTACTCTGTAACAACTTTATTTATCAGCCTTTCGTATATGTAGTGTACATATTAAATGCTCCATATAACAACTTTTCGATATAACAACAATTTTTGCCCTTCCCTCCAGGATTGTTATAGCGAGAGTCCACTGTAATTCGATTGCAGAAGTAAATTGGATAATAATATTTAACTGAGATTTGATTCATTCGATCCATTATTTCAAAATATTTGGATATTCTTCCGAAGCGGAGCAATAACCATCAAAACGTTTTTATAATAATATGTTTTTTGGATTGTTTGATTTGAATCATGCTTCGATTCAATTCGTGGCTTGAATCAAACCAAATCGAATCATTTGCATCATGGATCGGATTGAATTGCGAATTTCGATCCGATTCGGGCTTTGAAACTGACCCAACTAAAATGTTTTGGATCAAATCAGATCGTTGCCATCCCCATTGCTGATCATTTTGCGAAATTTAAATCAGGAAATTCCTTGCAGGTTGTCACAGAGCTTTCAAACCGGCTGCCATCATTGCTGACTTCCTATTGATGATCCAACATTACTCAATGACGGAAGTGGTTCTTATTAGCTTTCCCGTCCTAACTTACTCCATCGTGGGGTTAAATGCGAGCCTCTTTTTTCTGGACACAACTGCCGTATATGTATTGTATTCTGTCATTCCCCAGGCTTTGAGGAACGTCTGGACGATGACATCGGCCATGATTGCTGATGTGTGGATCTCTTTCGAACTTGTAAGTGTCTTGCACTTGGGCGGCTACTTTGTCTTGTCCTTCATCATCCCACACCTCCGCAACGAAGTTCTTGGCGCCTTGGAAAGTCAATTAAAGTAGGTGGAAAAATGTAATCATTTCTCCGCCTTACACAATTACATGTGTATGTTTTGTCTAATTTAATTCAAAATTGATTCCTCCAGCAATCCTAGGGCAGATTTCAGCCAGAATTTGAAGGTAGTCAGGACCGGTTTGATTCGAACGTGGATTGAAGTTAATTTGTACAACGGCATCTATTCCAGCCTTCACTACGCCTTGAAGCTTACCGTGCTGTTAAATGCAATTTTTGGACTCTTTGCCGCCATACGATATCATGAGGACAATTTTTTTCTCGCGGCTTTGCTGGGAACATTTGGGGTTCAGGCAACTATTATCTTCATGCTCATCCTGGGTCAAGCCTACAAATTCCTGGACAAATTCAAGGATGTGAAGAACCTGTTAAGTCATATGTCCCAGCAAAATTTAGGTAGACAGGAATTGGCGTATGCGACAAAAATTCTGCGATCAATTCCACAGTGTGAGATCAGAGCGGGGGATTTTGATAGATTAGATAGACAATCCATTCCCACCTTCATCGATTATGTTGTGAAGCAAGTTGTGAATTTGCTCATTACTTTCTGATTCAAGTCTATATAGTATATAATTAATCATATAATTTATAATACATACAATGACACTACATTGTTATGTGGAAAACGGTTACATACAATGTGTTTCCAATGCACGATTTTACTGCTCATCTATAAAAACATGTTGTAATCCAATCTGATTATGTATTATTGGCCAAGTTATGGCAGTTTTTTCAAGCAATATGTATACATGCTCGACATAATCAATTTTTGTTTGTTTTTCCAGCTGCGATAAATATTTTATGCTCCGGCAGTCGTGAAAAACGAGAAAGACATGCCGAATTTTATTGCGATTGTAGCAAACCATCTTACATGCAAATAGGAATAGATTTGGCAAAGTTATAGGGATTTTTCCGCCCCAAGTTAGGAAATGAGAATTTGTTATGTCACTATATGAATGTTGTACTCAGACTCTATGGGGCAATATAAATTTATTGGGTATGTTTCTACCTTCAAAAATGACCAGCTATGTGAGCATATTTATGACCGTTTTTTGTTGTAATAAAACTATTAAATTAGTAATTCTGAGAAATGAATCTAAAATGTCTAAAAGTATTGAACCATGATTTTGTTGTTCCCAAATTGGTATTTATTCACTGCATATATATGTAATATGTAGTAAGTAAATATTTGCTGGTTACATAAACTACATAACAACAACAACATTTCCCAATAACAACAGTCTTTGTCTTTGCCTATACATATCAGTTATAATAGGCGAAAATGACAAAAGTTGTACACGTATATTTTTCCGCGAAACACTGTTAAAGAATAAAATGTCATGCCTTTTCAGTTTTATCAATGGAGCCTGCTTTGTCCGGTTGGTTTAGTTGAATATGTAGCAGATTTCAAACGCGATCAATACTTCACTTTTGCTGCCCAAACGCTCAAAAAGCCTGTGGATAGCCACATAGCATGGAAGGAGGAATTTCGCAAGGCAAAATAGTCTTCCGGATAAATAACAGATTGCATAAGACGAATTACTTACGAGGAATTACGAGGAAGTGTAGGACGAGAAAATTAAAGCTCGAATTGCACAATGTCAGCATTTTATCTGTTTTGATGTATTTCTGTGCTTAAAGTGGCTTCTTTTTCAACAGGGCAAATATATAAATTTCGAAAATGTGAAAATTTCGAAACACCGTAGCAATTTTGTCAATTGACGTTTGACTATCTTCGGTTCATTGGGAAAACACGAATGGCTACTTGGAAATATGTGTTACACATGTAATTGCATTGCTGCCGAAAAACATACTGCCAAATCGTTTTGCGAACATTAAGTTAAACGTTTGTATTGATGAAAACCAGAGTCACATACACATAGAATAACACTAGAGTTAATTCCTGGTGTAATTGGTTCAATTAATTTTATTGCTTGGACACGACGACAACTGCCGTAAGCAACTTTCCTACTATCCGTCAATAGAAGGAACCTAGGAAAATATGTTATTTTATTATAGTTATATGAAGGAAACTATCGTGAGTTCCGTGACTGTCGAGAGGGGAATGGAATGTTCAACGACTACAATCTTATCATAGAACAAATACATATGTGTCACAGTGGGGAGAAAAAATTTTTCGTGACAGTTCCACCAGAAATTCTCCAATGTGGACGTCATTTGGGCGTATAATTTTGATCAATTTGCTTCCAGCAAGAACCCAAAAACGATTTTTAGCAAAACAGTTAGATTCCAATGCACCTAATAATACAAAATGTTTCTGAATAGTGATACATAACAACATTTCAAACTAAAATACATAGTTTGTCTAAAGCCTCCTCTTCGTATAGGTTCAGTATATGCACATACACTTACAATAATCGTTTCATTCACACGATTCATGTAAAGATCTACACGATATAATCTATTTATAATATATATAATATTATATTATAATATTATATTATATCTAATAATATAATATAGGTTTTACATACATATATAATATACGTGTGAATTTCATTGAATCGTGTGAATGACGTTTTGATATTAACGGTTAATACAAACGCAGAATTACCAATTACAAGGGATGCCATTAAGAAATGGGGTACAACTGTTTATATTTAAGGCATTATTACATACCGTAGAAAGTCGATTGTAAATCGGGTTCACCATAAAAATGCTATTTGTGCAGTAATACCCCTCTGGACAAATAACGATGGAGCTTGAGATTTTAAAACATTCTTCAAGATTTGTATATAAAATATCTTACACATATTATACATATATTTCTCAGTAACGATAGTTTTTGACTGTCCTTTCTGCGTTGCTATAGACATGTTATGTACTAATTGCAAGAATTAAAAAGCCAAGAGCAAGCTCACAACTTGACTGACAACGTAATTCATGAAATTAAGATTTGACTGTCGATCCAATTTATCAAACTCGCCAGCTCGGATCTCGCATTCTGGTATTGAACGCAGCATTTTTGTTATGTATACGAACTCCTGCTTGCATCCATTTCCTTGTGACATACGACTGAGTAGCTTCTTCACATCCGCGAACGCACCCTGGACTTTGTACGCTTGACCAAGGAGCAGCATGAAGATAATAATGGCCTGAATCCCGAATGTCCCCAGCATAGCACAAAGAATAGGACTGTCTTCATGAAATCGAATGGCGGCAAAAATCCCGAAAACGGCATTGAACAACATGGTGACCTTCAGGGCATACTGAATACTGGAGAAGCTTCCGTTGTACAACGTGATTTCAATCCACGTTCTTTTCAAGTCCTTGCTAACTGCCTCCAAATTTACACTTAAACGGTCACGGGAATTCCTGGGAATAATAGACGTACACACATTGAAATTATATATGTAGATTCAAGTACAGTCAATTCTCTCTACATATAACGGACCCCTTTACAACGGTTTTCGCACTATAACTGTGTTCACAAACCCGACGGGCCTATTTCGCCTGGACGATTTCAATGCTAAAATCTTCCTCTATAACGGTTATTTTATAACGGTTTTTTCGTTATACAGGAGAAGCTTTGAATTCCCGACCAATAAATTTCTTTTGCTATAACGGTTTTAGGCCACGCTTACGCATGCTATGCCAGATTTTTAGAAGTTCTGAATCCCCGCCATAAATTTCTTTTTGCTATAACGATTTTAGGCCACGCCCTCACACGCTGTACAGGTTTTTCGGTAAATTTGAATCCCCCGCCAATAAAACCGTTTTATAACGGTTTTCCTTGTACCGGTTATTCGTTATAACTGTTTTTCTGGTTGCTTTTTCCTGAACCGTTATAGAGAGAATTGACTGTAATATTTAAAATGTAATTGTCGCATTAGAATGTCGAGTGAAAGTACTTTAGCTGCCTCTCCAAAGAACCCAGAACTTCATTGCGCAGGTGCGGGATGATGAACGAGAGAATGATGACGCCGCCCATATATATAATGCTCATTAGCTCAAAAGTCACCCAAAGGTCACAGGTCATAATTATGGTCATTGCCCATACATTTTTCCAAGATTCCGGAACCACAGAATAAAATAAATATACCGCGTTCGTATCGACAAAGTTCAAAATCACATTTATTCCCAGGACGGAATAAATGAGCAACGGGAGAGCGATGAGAGCAACCTCTGTGATGGAATACCGTAATGACGACAGTGTAAAAAGACCATGGCGCATGCCATCTGGACAATCTAAGAAAAAAGTCATTAATTCCAAGGATTTATGGACGTAATTTGATCTGTGAATACAGTGGAGTCTCTCTATCACAGCACCCCCTGTACCAGCATGTTCTCCATAACGTCATGAAATTCGATGCACCTTGTACATAGAATACATAATAATTGTGTTTTCTATAACATTCCTTTGATAACAGCAAAATTTGGGGTTCCCCTGGATGCTGTTATAGAGAGACTCCACTGTACAGTGGAATCTCTCTATACCAAGTCTCTTTACAACAACATTTCTACATAACAACATTATTTTTTCCGCCCTCCATACAGTCGACTCCCTATACCGGCCCTCCCTATAAGAGCAATTAATCTATAACAGCACCAGAACTCTATACCCGCACAATTTTATTCTTTTCTCACTAAAATGGTAATATTTACGCCCAATTGTGTAAATATTGTTAAAATTTGGAAAATTATCAAAGTTAAACCAGAAAATAATCTTAATTAGTTAATATTATTGTTTTTTTCACTAATTCTCTATACCAGCAGTTCGTTGTAAGAGCACTTTTTCAGGTGCAGATAAGGTGCTGTTACGGAGAGAGTCGACTGTACATGTAAAGTACATATTTTATGTTCTGTATAACAATATTTCAATGTAACAATATTTTTTTCTCGTTCCTTCAGTGTTGTTATAGAGAGACTCCACTGTATTGGAAAAATGTAAAATTTTGTGCCGTACCCGGTTTTATGACTGACGTAGGCTTGGTCCTGTTGGTTTCCGTGAGGATGTAGCAAATTTCAAAACGCGAGCAGTACGTAACTTTTGCTCCCCAAACGCTCAAGAAGCCCATGGAGAGCCACATAGCATGGAAGCAGCAATTTCCTAAGACAAAATAATCTTCCGGGTAAATCAGAGATTGCACAAACCGAATGGCTTTGAAAGTCACCCCGAGGAAAAGGAACGCTTGTCTGAATTTCCAAAAACGATTCCAACATTTTCTTTGCTCAACAGAAAATGTGTGAGTTTGAGGATCAAAGTTGTAGATTGTAAGGTGAAATTTGTCCAGCAAGTGTATGACGAGAAAATTAAAGCGCAAGTCGCACAAAGTCAACATATTTTCACGGTTTCTTCTATGGTCTATGTGGCTTCAGTTTCAACTGGCAATGAATAAAAATTTCGTCAACTTGACCATTGTGAAATAAGAGTTCGTCGAATTTGAAGTTGAATTTGAAGTTCGTCGAATTTGTTAAATAAGAGCCATGCTGAGCAAGGTTTTGGTCATCTAATCTTCTATTCGATGATAAAATATTTATGGCTATTTGGAAATTGGTACAGTTACACATGAAATTGCCTGAGCTGACGAAAAACTTTAGGACAAATTGTTATGAAAACCGTTAAATTCGTGTAATCATAGACAGCATCAGGCCTAAAATAGTATAAGGGGGGTTTCTGAGGTAATTGAAGCAATTAATTGTACTATTACGACAAGAGAATAATGGCCGTGAATAACAATCGTCCTACGCTAGCCCTAGAAGCACGAATTCAATCGTGGGTGCCGTGATTGGAAGGAATTTAATGGAGTATTAAGCAATTAAAAATTAATATGTTAACAGAAGCTACAGAGAATAAATATTTTCCACACTGGTGATAAAAACAAATTTACATGGTAATCCCACCTAAATTTGCTCAGGGTGGGCGCAATTTCCGAGGCTGACGAAAACATGACGACAAATTGTTTTGTTAACATCAAGTAAAATTTGTGCCTTGGGAAAAAATCCAAAGCCGCACAATCACAAAATACGAGAGATAATTCCTAATACATTGGTTTTATTAATTTTACCATTTGGACACGACAACAATCGCCGTAAAAAAACCTTCCTACAACGTAGGACGTTAAGTGAACGAAATATCTCGTGGCTGCCGTGAATGCAATGAGCCAGCTTAAGTGTTGCGCAACTACAATGATGTCACTGGACAAATATTTGCTACAGCGAGTAGATAAATAATTGTATATTTTCACTCCACCAAACCTTGCCCAGGGTGAGCGCCATTTGGGCTAATTTGTTTCCAGCAAGGAGCCCGAAAACGACATTTAGCAAAACGGTTAGACGCAAATGGGTAGGGGATTTTATGGAAGTTATACAATCTTTTCTCGTTTTTTCTTTGGTGAATAAATAAGAAAACAGCAAAAAACAAACCTTTTTATTTTTGGCACATCTACAACATAAAATAGAAAACTTCCTACGCCTGTTTTATGTATGTATATAATAGTCAAAATATATATGTGAGAGTTAGTTGAATAGAATATTAAGCAGCCACAAGAAAGATTTTCTCATGTCAGGGCGTCAGCAGTGTCAAGGAAAGGAATTTTAATTTGCTGCACTGCATATACATTCAAGTTTTGTTATTTCTGATTGGAAAATAAATTTTTCCGGAGTAAAACCTCCGGCTGTGCATTCAATTCTGCGACTCGTAAAAAGTTTGAACAAGAAGGATCAGTGAAAAACTAAAAGACAAATAGAAATTTCCACTTTGATTCCAAAAATAACCGAAAAATTTACGTTATACTTAAAGAAAATCCTCGTATGTAATGTAATGCTTTAGTGTTATTGTTTTGATTTGCTAACCTCCATATGTTAACATGTGATTTGACGCGTTTCACATGCTATAATTTTTAAATGGAAATGTTTTGAATGAAAGTATCAATTCTGAAAGCTTGACTCCTTAGTATTCCAACAAGCTAGTAATCCTATGTCTACGCCATGTTATGTATAGGGATGTTATAAGCAGTTGAGCCGGTTGCGTTTTCCGTGAAACACGGTATTTCCGACGGAAATGAGAAATGTTTTCGTTTAAACACGTACTTGCATAATTATGTATACGGAAATTTTAGCAATTGTCATAAACGTTTTTACCAATAATTTCGGCGCTTGAGTTTGACAGCGTTTTAGCAAACGCCTGGCTAAATAATTGGCAAATTGTGTATGGGCGATGATTACGCAACTGACTTGATGTCACGCGCAGTTGAAATACACATTATTTATACAAAAGTGAGACCAGACCAAAGCCGATGAAATTGTTAATACGTTGCACTGCCGCATGCCATCTTGCGTCGGCTTCCGTCGCCGTACGACCGTACTATCTTCATTTCTTTGGCCAATTACACTGTCGCATTTGCTATTCGTACAATGAACCTTTCTACTTTATATGTTTTATACTTTTTTCAGTATTTATATACAAATAACAAATATGTATGAACAGACATATGTATTTATATACAAAATGGTATTTGTATTGAATAAATAATTAGAATACATAACAGCACGATCAAAAAATTAATCTTGTCTGCAGATACAAGATACAAACAAGATGCATATCCATGGATTGGATTATTGAGTTGTCTCAC
This sequence comes from Disparrhopalites patrizii, assembly GCA_034698585.1. Classification (NCBI taxonomy): domain Eukaryota; kingdom Metazoa; phylum Arthropoda; class Collembola; order Symphypleona; family Sminthuridae; genus Disparrhopalites; species Disparrhopalites patrizii. Next base: position 11,408 of record JAQGBT010005644.1, read on the forward strand.
ATTCATAAAAAATATTTTTATAATTAATATTAATATTAATTGCGTTCGACTTCTCTTCTTATTCCCACTCTCTCTCTCTCTCTTTCTGTAATGTTCTCCTGTTGGTTGTTTAGGTTTAGACAAATCTTGTCAAAAATTCAATGCATTTTTATCTGAATCTTGATTAAAAAACGCGAATAATTGAATCAGAATGAAATAATATATTATTGTAATTGTAATACAATAAAAACAGGGAATCGGCTAATCGGCTTATCATAAAAACGTAAAAAACTGAAATCCGATGCATTCGATTATTTTATATTATCGACATTCTTGTCTACATACATTCTTGCTTCTTATTCGTACATTGTTAATTGTTAGATTGTTACGTTGCATGTTACATTACAAATTACAACAACAGGCTTCTTTCAAGACCAAGCTCCATCCAACTCAGACAGAAAATCCAAGAAAGTTCGAGCTTTCGTGGCTAAATGTCAATTTTCTCCGGCTTTCCAGCTACGCTCAAAGCTCAAAGTTTGTATGTCATTGTATTGTATCTCTGTAACAATAATATCTATGTATGTACATATAATATTCAAAAACAAAATATACTATTGAAACTTAATGTCACACCACAGCGAGACGACTGGCGACAGGACTGACAGCAGCAGTGTAGCAGCACAATCGCAATTTCGCAATCCATAGAGAATTGCAGATTGCCGATCACTGCAATTGACATTAGTTTGCAATGTAATAAAATTTCAATTTCCCAATAACCCCATCTAAAGCTAACTATGTAGAAGCCATAAACAATTATACACTGAAAACGAAAACTGAGTGGCGTGTAATAGATATTTATACATATGTATGTACGTACATATTTATTATCTATTATCATGATAAAAGCAGGATTGTGTAGTATTATCATTAACGTACACAGAGCCCTTTGACGTACATAATAACATAATCCGTGTAAAAGTGAAGTAATCTTATAAAGCATTTCAAACATGTCGGCTACATAATACACGCCAAATATCCCCAGTCAACACTAGACGATCTCTCTTGAACCCAGAAGAAAAATGCATTTGCATCACTATCCTCATCCAAATTGCTAAATGCAAACGTTGACAGTGAACAAATGCTCATGCGCGTCAACCAGAAGAATTATCATATGGACAAGAATGTTTGAGGCTTCGTCCAGATTTCCACGATTGACCTCTGCCCAAGGAAGACTACCATGCGGAGGAAACGACGGAGGTCCTTTGTAGCCGTGACCCACACAATTAGCAAGGGATTCATAGAATGGACCAAAGTGTCCCGCATTATGTGTGACTTTCATCCTTCTCCAGCAGATCTAGGAACCTCTTCTTCCAGCACCATCTGGAGAAATGCAACTGCCCAAGAAACTCTCGAAATTCAAAAAGAACAGTAATGCTAAAAAGAATTCCAAGAAAAGACCCAGTAAGCTCCTGGATGGGAAGAGACAAGAGCGTGAAAGCGACACCGGAACAAATCCTCCGCGCAATGATGGGCCTTCACCGGCCGATCCTCCGAAATCGAAGCCATCCCCGGGTTTAACCAAGCCCCAGACACTACAGCAAACACAGTCAACAGCCTCAGGGCCTGGAAGTAAGGGGAAAGCGGATACAAATGAAACTACTCCCACAAAAAAACTGGAGGGTGGTCCGAAGCCTACGGGGAAAAAGCAATCCAAGACTGGTGCTACCAAAGGGAAAAAGAAAGCTTCTGCGGGGAAGACCCTTCCAGCGGATTCAGAACTCTCCTCAGACGGAACTCCTCAAGGAGATTCTGGGAATTTCGAGCTGGGCAAATCCGAGAGTCGTCTCTCCGGCTCCAGCCCGACGAAAAGACATTTGGCAGAAGGGGAAGCCCGGCCACCCACGAAAAAAGGTGATGGGACTAAGAAAACCGCGGGAAAAAAGGTTAAAGGGGAGGCCCAGCCCAAGAAAAAGCCGGTGGAAGTTCAGTCTCCGAGCAACCAATTGCAGGTCAATTCAGAGAATTCTCCCGTCCAGTCTGGGAAGCTCTCCGTGTCCAGTAAGCTACAGTCTGGGGTGGCGTCAGATGCAACACAAGATTCTCCTAGTCAATTGTCTGGGACGGGAATTCCTGTCCTTAGGGGCTCCCAACAACAATCGGGCAACACTACACCGAAGGGATCCATTGGAGGCAAGCGGAATACCCGGGTATCTGCTGGGGCGGGATCCTTTGTACACCATCCCATGCAAAGGAATTCGGGGAAGCCTCAAAACCCGCCTTTGCCCGTTCCCTTACCCGGGGAACACCGACCGAAAAAATTCGGGTCGCAGATGACCACAACCAGTGCGCAGGGATCCGATGACTCCGATTCTATTGGAGCCGACCCGGGGGAGGCGGCCAGGAAGCCTATCTGTCCAATTTGTCACGTAAGGTTTATTTCGTTTATCTTTTGGAGTAGTTCTACATAAATGTGGGGTAACATCCACATATATTGAAGTAAAATCCAACGGTCATATGGGTAACCTGTGC
>JAQGBT010005645.1:0-13914 GCA_034698585.1 Disparrhopalites patrizii
TTTTGATTTCTCTGCTTTTCTTCTGTTGATTGTCTATTTTGATTTCTCTGCTTTTCTTCTGTTGATTGTCTATTTTGCTTTCTCTGCTTTTCTTCTGTTGATTGTCTATTTTGATTTCTCTGCTTTTCTTCTGTTGATTGTCTATTTTGATTTCTCTGCTTTTCTTCTGTTGATTGTCTATTTTGATTTCTCTGCTTTTCTTCTGTTGATTGTCTATTTTGATTTCTCTGCTTTTCTTCTGTTGATTGTCTATTTTGCTTTCTTTCTGTTTGTCTTTCTCTGCTTTCTCTCGGTTGTTGTTGTCTGTCTATGCTGCTTTCTCTATTTTCTCTCTATTTTGCTCTATCTGTTCTTACGTTTTCCCTCTATTTTACTTTCTCTGTGTTTCTGCTGTTGTCTGTCGTTTTAATTTCTTTCTGTAACTCTCTCTCTCTTTCTCTCTATTTTTCCTTTGCTTTCTGTCTGTTTTTCTTTTGCTTTGTCTTTCCCATGTTGTTTTGCATTCTCACTCTCTTTCTCCCTCTTTCTTTTACCTTGTCAGTTTATCTTCGGCTTTCTCATCATTTTCTCGCTTGTGCGTTTCTCTGGTTCTTTCTCCAGCACTTTCTTTGTCTTAATTTCTTCCTTTTTCTCTCTCACTTTTCTCACTTATTTCAATTCTTTTTCTTACACGCGCCTCTTCCGTTCATGCTTTCTCTCTATAATTGAAGTACTCGGTCCCGTCTCTGCTCTCGCCTCTACCCACTCAAAAGTCTTGACTCCCATTCTTAATAGCATTACCACACAAACTTCTCCAATGTAATGAAATCACGCTCACCTGTTGACTCACCTTGAGCATAAATCAGTTAAGTTCTGTCTACAGGGAATAATAAATATGGTATATGTGTCCATATAAAAAAAAAAATCGTACAATCAAACGAATTTTTCTTAAATAATATTTTGACACAAAAAAACGGAAAAAATGTACTTTGTATACATGTACGTAATAAAGACACGTGAGAAAGAAGGATTTTTTTTTGTGTAAAACTATTTTTTTCTCGTCTCCAACTGAATCTGATGAAGTACATGTGTGCAGAACGTAACCACAATCGAATGGGAATGAAATGTGATCGAAAAAGATTTTTCCAATGTTACTGTTATTACATGTACTTTCCAACACTTGGTGATCATCACCTGTACTCCCTTTAATGATGATTCCACCACCACCAACTTCTTCCTCTTTGCTTCAAACGGAGGCAGGAAAAAAACAAAACATTTGCCTACCAAATCCTTTCATAAAAAAATTATATATTTTTTGCTGCCTTTATCTCAAAACACCAAATAGCATCGTCATATGTGTAGCTCTTGTTTTTTTTGCTACTGTTTTATTAGAGAAAAAAAATTAAATGTGGTCAATATTATTGCTTTCGGGTAGGATATACAGTCATCACAGACATAGTAGCAGAATTAATTGAAGTTGAGCAGAGGAACTTTACCAAGGTCGAAAGTCTCTGTTAAAAACTAGAATCTCACCGCCACCAACCACCGACTCTACCACCACGGACTTTTGAACTTGCACCTGATCATCATCATTGCCATCTCTCTCTTTCTTACCATCCAATTGTCACCAAAAGACACGTGAGGAAGTTAGGAAGAGGAGTGGGTGAACGCTATCTAAATACTTTGTTTCGTTAGCTTTTACCGCTGCATTTGACTTTTTTCCCTCCTTTTTTTACATCTTGTCATTCATCTCCCTTCTATTATTTTTTTTACAAACCCTGATTTTTAGTTGATCAGCATCAGAAATTCCTCGCACACTCACTTACACATCTGTACTTGTAGAAGCACTCACCCACTCTTTTACACGCATACAAAATCCCTGGCCACAGTCGCATGTGTGCATACATTGACAGATTCGAGTCAAGGGAAAAAAAACAAGAGGGGAGAACGTGGTGGGATCTGAGACTTCTAGGAAGAACGGATCATCATCATCGCCATCATTATCATCATCCCCTTATCATCCCTATCATCACTCTACATACGGAATTTCACCCACATTATACTACTATCACGATTCTAGAATGCAAGGTGAGGTGGAGTGGTGGAAAAAAATGGTGACTTTTTCCCCTTGCCCTAACTTTAGATGACGGGAGGTAGTGCAGTAGTGGTAGTGGTGGGGGCAGTAGCAGTAAAAGTATGTACAGTGTGTAATAGTGGCAAAGGTTGATTCTCCTTACCTCAAAAAAAAATATATGTATATGCTTGAATAAAAGAAATACACACGGCTTATGAAAGGGGAGAAAAATTAGGGAAGTAAAAAAAAAAAAATCAACGCTAACTACATCTGAATACATAGTTTATGTCGCCGTAGGAACTGTTCTAAGAGGTTACCATTAATAAGCTCCACCACACACTGTACAAACTCCGGGTGTATATAGAATGGAAGTTAAAAAAAAATCACTCCAATATGTGTTTCAAAGTATATACTACCCTTGTTACAGCCATTACTACTACTTTTACGTAATTTCTGTCTGAAGGAACGAGTTCAAATAATTTACACATTCTTTTACAAGAACCAGAAAAAAAAGATTTCTCCTCCTCTTTCTTCGTTTACTATAGTGGGGGCTAAAAAGGGCAATTCGTATTAACTTTCGTCTTTCTCCCTTTTTTCTGTTTGGACTTACTTTCCACTTTTCTTTTTCTTACTCACAACAAATCAGACTTCTGGCCTTTTCTTGGTTTATTTAATCCTTTTTTACCTACATTTCAGCCTCTATTCTCATGCTATCCTGTACTTTTAAATAAAATAAGCCATTTATTTTATTTAAAAGTTTTTTCCCATTTTTATTCACAAATATCTTTGCTACTCTTTCTCCACTCCCAAAATTTGTCTCTTTGCTTACTCCGATTTCTTTCCATTCGTAATGTGCCTCTTCTTTCCCTCAATTGGCCGTTCCGTTCCTCTTTCGCTGCTTTTCTTTTCTTCCATTTATCGCTACTCTTTAATTATCCTTCTGCCTGTTTCTGATTCTCACCAAATGCCTTTTTTCTTCTCACTATTTACTTTTTTTCTTCTCTTCATTTGCCTCTTTTCTCCCTAAGATCATCTCTTTTTACTAACTTTCCTTCTCAGTATTTATTTCTTATTTCTACCCCTTATTTGCTACTCATTTCACCTCAAAATGTCTCGTTCTTTCTTTATATTCTTCTGTGACTCTTAGCCTTTTAGTATTTTTCGCTCTTTTTGTCTTTGTCTTAATCATCCTGGCGTGTTTCTTCTCTCTAATTCATTCCGCTCCTTCATTTTTATTTTGAATCCTTGGCTGCTCCCACCTGTCCTTCCCTCCTTTTAGACCAGGTCAAAGGGTTTCGTTGAGAATTAAGGTAAAGTTGTGAAAACTGAATATAAAACTTATCCTTATATATAAATCCTTATGTCCAACACACACATTCCTCTCGGCACAAAGTGCGAGGTTGCAGACCAACCATTCAGTATGAAATAAACAAGTCAAGTTCCGTCACGATCGGACTTATTTTGTATGCAAATAGCCCAAGTAAACAGCGAAGTGGTGTGTAAAAAAATTAATGAACAACAATAATATTCTACTTGGTTTCAAATTGCACAGTACAAGTAGTCTTTAAAGACAAAAAAAAAAATCACTTATTGTTAGGAGGAAACCACTCTATTACCTGTTCCTGTCCGCTACTATGGGCATTTCTGTGCATCTATATTTCCCCCCATGTTAACTATGCAATATAGGAGGAGGTGTTTTAAAGGTTGAGGGGAAAACGGCGATCAAAAACAAGGGGGAGAAAATGGAACAAATTGTGGGAGTTTGTATCCAGAAATGGTAGTAATTTACTTGCATATCTGAGAGGATAAAATTACCTTCGGGAACACAGATACAAATTGACCTGAACTATATTTTTATTCCGTCGAAGATAACGCAAATGAAGTGATTTGATATAAATTGTATGGACTAAATTTGGGAAGGAAATGCATACAAACTCCCTGTGGTAGATTATTTATTGCCATTTATTTTTTATACAAATAAAAGGAGGACATTTCCGACGTCCTGAGGTTCTCATCAATGGAGGTCTGGCATAAATTTGAAGAACATAATACAAACAAAACTATTGATAATGGATTTGTAAGGATAAGTTGTGTAACAATATCTCCGTAATGCTACCGAAATGTATACATATTTACCTCCCATTTGTGGTGAGATTTCATCCGTCTGCGGCAACTGACACAAGTTCAGGCGTAAGAAATAAAATACATATACACATATCCATATATGTATGCGTATTTAATTCAAAGAAAGCAACTACCAAAGTCGTTACTGGAATCGTCGACCACTTTAATGCATTTGACCGACCGATAGAAAATAATAAAAAGATGCAAATAAACACCATGTGGCGCATCCCCACCAAAGTGTTTACTCCTATATTTAGGCCAAATGCGAAACTGCATAATAAATGGGCTTATTTGCTTGAAGAGAAAAAAAAAGGAGGAGGCATGTAATTTTGTGCCTTAACCTAACTTAATCCTCGGGTGATAATCTAGTTTTTTAAAAATAACATTATCCTAAAAAAACAGGGTGGAAGTAATTCTATTGCAGTGATGCTCCATAAAAATATGTATGCACACGCACACACACGCTCGTCCTCAAGCGCTTAACATCCATACGGTGGCACAAAGCCTTTCCTCGTATTACAAATAAACACACTCTTCATTTTATTCGACTTTAGCAGTTACCAGCGCATCTGATGACACAAATCTGGGCCTTACGTATACCCATGAAAATGATATACATAACAACTTATTTACAGGTACAAGATGTATTTTTTTCAATACCAATGCACATTACATATGTAAAAACTCCCATAACATAGTTTTATATGTTTCAGGAGGAAACCAACAAAAAATAGATCAACAAGTGTATTATTCGGTGAAATAAATCTCTGTAAAGGTAAATAGGTATAAATATACAAGAAGTATAAGCTTGACGGAAAAAAAGGAAAGAGAATACCAAACAAAAAAAACGTCTTCATCACTTGCTGCACGAAAAGTTTAATATAATTGTGCGTGGTTAAGCTTTTCAAGGATAGTGGTGGTATTAGAAGGGAAATAACAAATTGCAAATTGCATTCCGATCTTTGTGAATCAAGTCATGCAATTTTGCATCACTATATATCATCATCTTCTGATGAACGTTGCAGAAGCATGGCTTAATAGTAAAGGGGGAAATATGCACTATTATTGTGCAGTCAACATGAGCTAGAATTTCAAATGAAACGCACCCACCCGTAATTTTTATGCCGGCTGTCGGCCTATCTTTCTCTTTCTGTCCCCTTCTCTTCATCATGCCTCCTTTTTTAAACAAAAATAGTTTTACCTATAAAGAAGTTCATCATGTGTAATTGAAGATGTAAAAAGTCGGTGAAATAATCAGAATTCAGTACACTTCAAAAACAGACGGACTTGTTCCTGAATTCCTTGCCAACAAAATACATTCTCACTGTGTCAACCCTTCATTCTTTCTCTCTCTCTCTCTCCCTTTGTTTCTTCTCTTTCCCCTAGAAAAAGCAGAGAGAGAGAGGACTTGTTGAAAGCTATGACCATGTTCCTATTCAAAGAGCTTTCAAGTGACATTGAGTAATTTCAGAGTGTTTTTCCCGTCAACAATCATGACCCCCGGGGATATTTTTCTTTTCTCCTGAACCAAGTTTTTTAATGTAGTATCTAATTGTAAGAACCTCCGAAAACTCATTCACAACTCTTTCAACCTGTCTCTTACTCTTTCTCTGCCGTACTCTTTCTCTAATATCTCGGGTTTTCTTTATCTCCCTCCTTTTTACGTCCCATTTTCTTTCGCTCCTTCTTTGCACATGTTTCTCTTCTAACGTCCCTTTCTCGCTTTCCCCCTCTGTTGCCTTCTCTCTGTTGTCCCTCTATTGCTTCCTTTTTCCCTCTCCGCTCTTTCCCCCTCCATTACTCTTTTTCTCTCATCTCTTATTGCTTTCTTTCGCCCCCTAATTATAATCTCGCTTATTTTTGGATTTCTCTCTATTCCCTCTTTTCTAGGTTTATCCTTCCTTCCCTTTTTTCTAGGTCTCTACTCTGTCCCTGTTTATCGTTCATTCTCCCGTCTCTTTGTTTTCTAACACTCCCCATATACAAGTATCACCATGGTTTCATCCCCCTCTTTTTGGTCAACCATGAAGGTATATGTACATGCAAATACAGATAAAAAAATCGACTCCATCCCCTCCACAAACCCATACAATAAGAAAAAAGATGTGAATTAATAAGCTTGTGACTTGATTCACTTGTCTTGTTCCGTATAAAGAAAAATTACACACAGAGAGACGTGCGCAGGCAATAATGAGACGCGGTTCTCATCAAAAACCGTTTGTTTTCAAGTCAAAACATTCCGTCTCTTCTCAATGTGCTCTTTCTCTCACCGTCTTCTTTAATCATAACAATAAAACGAAAGAGGAAGAGATGACAGAAATGAAGGGAGAAAAAAACAAATATTCAACACATGTGTGAAATATATAATTGTGAAGTAGGTTCTGCTGCTACAGAAGCGGCAGAAAAAAAGATCGAGAGACAGTAGTACAGTGGAGAGAAATCATTTACTTGAATGGCAGTTGTACAAAAATAAAAATAGTAAATCATTGAAAAAACGTTACTTGTGTCTCGCTCAAGCACTGTTCAATGCCAGTGCGTGTGGCATTTGAAACAAACATTTTTTTTCACTTCATTTAATTACCACTTCATCATCGGTGTGAAAAACGATAAAAAAAACCCATTCAACAAGTGCAGCTACTTGTAACTACTAAAGAACTATACAATTTTCAGTTCTTTAATACAAACGTAATTGCTGACCCAACTCCCCAAATTTACATGCAGGTTGTTGGTTTATAAACAAAAGAAAAAAATGTAGAATTTTTACAACACCTTTGCTTCTTTTTAATACTTCTGCATATGTATACATTCTCTCTCTCAAGCTGTCTCCGTCTTTTCTTCAGTGAATTCTTGTCCTAACCCATTGACTTGACTCCGTTTCCTGCGGTTTTGACATGCTTGTTGTTGTAGGTGACAAAAGTAAATAAATCACAAACACACACTATTCTGAGCATCAAACCTGTAAACACTTAGAGCCTAAGACTAAAGCCAAGCTTCCATTAACCCACCTTTTTTTTTTTTGCACTTCCCTACATTTTCTTTAATAGAATGGAACACGAAAACTTTTTATTTATTAATACTCCCCAAAAAAATTAGCTCAAAATATTATTTTTGCTATCCTATACAAACATTTATTTGGTATGTGAGAATACACATGTATGCGGATTCCTTTGCGCGTAATATGCATACAAGCCCCAGCATGGGAGACAGTGACAATAGGAACATTATGCACATTCTCCCATACCGTACACGCACCCAAACGATGTACTTTACTATTCATCACCATCCCCGAAATTCCCCCTGGAGACTTAAAAGATCAAGGAGTAAACAACGGGAGAAGTGAAAGAGGGAAAGAGAGAGAGAGGGAGACGAGAGAGATAGTTCAATGGGTACTTAGGCACAATTATCACGGGAATGATAATAGCCGATGATGATGATGACGATACTAATAACTGATGCAGATCCTCTCAATGAATGATTAAAAAGAGTACAAATGTATACGTACACGGATGAATGAATGAATCACGGAAGATAAGATGGGAAAACGATTACGAAAGGAGAGAGAAAGAATGGGTGAAGAAGAAAGAGAGAAAGAAGAGAGAAGAAAAACTTGAGACATTACTGAATTCCCCGGGACTTGTTCCCTAATTGTCATGTTCTTTCCTGGGAGGAAGAGGGAAAACATGCACATTAGACGTAACCTCTGGGAATATAATATAATTATTATCGTGGTAAGTGTAAGGCTACGAAAAACCGTCACTATGAGAATAAAAAAAAACAAAAGGTTTTACACTAACCAACAATAAGAAGGGATTATACAGTCTTTACAAACGAGGTCGTTCTAATACGCGTTGCAGCAAATTACGCAGGTATATGGACGGAAGAGAGAGAGAGAGAGAGAAATAGCCCCCTCCCTTGTTTCTTTCCTTGCACAAAGAATGTATTACGGAGTCAAAAAATCGTAATCATAAAAATAAATGGCAATGGCTTTTTTCTCCCTCCATTTTTCTATGATACGCATAGGAATGCAGATGATGGAGGAGGAGGAGAATAAGGAAATCCCTCCATATTCTTGCCCAGGAACGGCACAATATTTTACTTTCATTATGCATGACCCTTTAACTCTTTACCGGGGCCTTTAATACACAAAAAAAAATACACACTTCGTATTCTCTTGTACCAATGCTCACACGACCCGATGAAAATCCATGAACAAATAAATCCTTCCTCCTTCAATTCACTACTTACGATCCTTTCACGGGAAATACATAATTCTCCCTATAAAAATACCATTCAATCATAAAACCTTTCAAAAACGAGTGGCATCCACGTCCACAGAAGCGGTACATGTATAAACATTTTGTTATGTAGGACTTTTCCCCCCTCATCGGAATTACAAATAAAGCTTATTCATTAGGGGAAGAGGGAGACTACTAGCTAACAAGGGACAATGGGTAACTATATACATCTTCAGTGCATCTTATACCCCGATTCATTTGCCTATTCGTCAAGTCGATACGGGGAAACACGTAAAAATTCATCACAGTGGGAGAGTGAGCAGTTTAGGGCATCCGGGCCTTTCACAATGGTCATGTGTAAGAATGACGAGATAATCATTGCCAATCACAAATCTCTTTAAAAGAGTACCATTACGGCTGCTGCTGCGCCTGCTACTTACGTACGTATACCTACAAAAACGGGTTGAATGAATGGTACCCAGGAGGTGTATTATTATTACTGCCACCACTTGAAGAACAACAACAAAAAATAATATCTACAATGGTGGAACGTATAACGTGTCCAAATCATTCAATTCTATTCATCCCTTCGTCCACAGCCGATAAGTCGAACGGCAAAGAGAGAGAGAGAGAGAGAGGATCAGTGAGCAAAAGAGAGAGAGAGAGAGAGAAAGCGACAGCGGTGGAGACCGAATACGCGCTAAAGACATATCAACAAGGAGGGAGAAAGAGAGACAGAGAAATCAATAACGGAGAGAGAGAAACCGACACAGGAGAAAATATTGTACAAGTTGAAGCAGAGAGATAAAGATCTAACGAAAGAGTCACCGAGATAAAAGTTGCAAAGAAAGATAGAGATATGAGACAAAGAGAGACAGAGAAGAGGCAAAATGAGAGAGCAGAGAAGCCAAAGAGAATGAGAGAGAGGAAGCACAAAGAGAGCAGATGAGGTAAAGAGAAAGAAGAAGAGACAAAGATAGAGAAAGAGAAGAGGCAACGAGAGAGAAAGAGAAAAGGCAAAGAGAGACAGAGAAGAGAAAGGGAGAGACGAGAAAGAAAAAGAGAAAGCGAGGAAGAGAGAGAGAAAAAAAGAAGAAAAGAGACAAAGAGAAGAGAGAAAAGAAGAATCAACGAGAGAGAGAGAGAAGAAGAAGCAATGAGAGAGAGAGAAAGAAGAAGAGAAGAGACAAAGAGAGAGAGAGAGAGAGAGAGAGAGAGAGAGAAGAAGAAGCAAGAGAGCGACCGTCGAAGAAGTATTAGCTTCAATAGTCCTCTTTGCTTACTCAGAAGGAAATGCTCACAAATACCCAATTATCTGAACTTGATTCACCACCGAAAAGTACCGATACTCGCCACATACTCCGTCCGTAATTACACATTTTTTCATCAACTACTGCTATACGCTACCTTTAGCTATGCCTGTATGCACACAACAATGGTAGTGGCAGTCACAATAAGAATAATAATAACTCCAGCACTGTAAACCATACCGCCACTTAAAACCAACACGTTGACCAAGTCTCGTCTCTTTCTGCTTATTTACCCTTTTTATGTGCGTATATAAACAAGTGGAAATGACAACATGAAAAAATCGAGACGAAGACAAGAAAAAGAATGAGAATAAAGAAGACAAGCAAAATATTTAAAAAAAAATGAACAGAGCTGACCGGTGGTAACCGCGTATGTTTGCCTACAAATTTCTCTAGTAACTTCCCTTTTCTCAAGGAAAGGTCAAGTGTAGACAAACCACCATTTCTATACGGACTAACAGACAAGGATTTTCCGATACAAAATTATTGGTCGGGTTACCAAATATTGGTAAAAAAAAGTGTTATCAGTTATTATTTACAGTAAATTTTTCAAACTTAGGAACAGCTGCATAAGGGAGGGAAAAATGAAGAGAGGAAACGTTTTGTGGGGGAACACAATACCGAAAAAAATAATAGATACGAGTGGTGACATGTAATGTGTCCATCAATCGATTAGTCTACAAAAAAGGTTTACAAGCTCATATTGAGGAGAAGTGTTCGCCAGAACCAATTAATTTTCCAGTCTAAATACTTTACCATCAGCCAATCTTCCGCCCATTCATGTGTGTAAGACAAGGGGTAAAAAAAGTGCCCAAAAATCTTTTCTTGGTTTCAAAGTACACATGTCAGGCACACATCAGAGTTACTCTGGCATTTTTGCCAATATACAAAGCAATATCGTCGCAGTAGAGGGAAGCTACATTTCAGTGGTATATATATTTTTTCTTGATGAAGCCCGATTTACAATAATGCGTATACGTATATGTGATAATACGGATCATCATTCATTTCGTATTTATTGTACATAGCTCTTATTCTTCATTCTCTGCTTTCATATTTTTGGATGCGAGTTGTAATACAATTATTTGCCTGTTGCCATCTTTAGCACTTCTAAATGGCCACGGACAATCCAAATGGAATTTTTAGTTGTGCAATCTGAATGTAGATAATGAGGACGATGATGATGGGGAAAAGAAAATCATACTAATAACAGCAATAAGTCCATGTAGAGAGGGGAAATTGTTGTCTGTCGCATAATGCTTTCTTTTCCAATTACGAAATTCTCCCAAGGAAGGAGCATCAACACCGAGAAGAAATTAGCTGGTCGACCACTTTTGCCCACGTTCTACCATACGTCCCATATTATACAGAGAGAGAGAGAGAAAGAAAAATCAAAGAACGGAGGCATAGAACCTGAAAATGATACAACGCTCTTTGAGATAGGGGGGAAATAGAGATTTTTTGGGGGTAAAAGTGAAGAAAAAATAATAAAATACACCAAAGTTAATCTGTAATTTCCTATACATTTCCGTTTCCAACCCTTTCGTTCTCACTCATACACCACATTTTGGACGAGAAGTTCTCATGGTAGCAAATGCCAAATGGAAAACTTTTACCTCGCCCTCACCGTCATCATCGGACATCATCCGACTGATTGATATCGTATTCTCTTACACATGTTTTCAAGATAGAGTTCCTCCTTGTTTTTTTTCTCATACAAATAATATACACACGTGTTTACAATGTCATGCCGTTGACGTCTTGTAATGCTGAAAATGTTGTTACCCCCTACGAAGAAAAAAAAATTGGGAAGGTAAAAAGGAAAGTAAAATGAAAAATAAAGATGACATTCACACCAATGGGCGCGAAGATTATCCCATGCAAACAGTACCAACAAATCCGCCCCGAAAAATGGGATTAGCTCCATTATCTTTTGACACCTGAGAAAAATTGAATAGATTCAACGCTCTCAAAGCACAAGAATTTTTGCTTCCTCCCCCATAATATTTTTCCCCCTTTTTTTTTCGTTTCTTTTTATTTTTTGCATTCCACATATCCCTAAACAGTCTTTCGCCTCTCCTCCCCTCGAACATCCGTCGCATTTATTTTTCACATACCCCGTTTATAGACCCGATGTGTGCGTGTGAGTGATACCGGCTATAATCTTCCTCCATACGCGTGTCCACATACGATTCTCTTTTGGCAATTCCGCGTACAAGTGCAAGTGACTTTGCTCATATACATTCACCTCCGGTAAAAAAAAAATTGAACTCATCCCACTTTCGGAATTTCACAGATTGTAAAAAGGACACCGGTCTCTTTTGAGATACTAATTATTGCAAGTAAAAGTGTATGAACTAGGAATTTTCTCAACTTTCATCCTGTTTCTTCCTAATATTTCAGTCGCAACCATGATTTTTTTTTTACAAAAAAGCATGTAATAAAATATGATTAAAAAAACGAAGATGAATTATCATCATTGTGGTAACGAAACTTCAAAAAACGGACATTACTTGCATTCATCCCACAAAAAAAAAATTACAAGAGTACCCCCACAACATAATGGGCTATGACACACACATGACGACCACCACCAACACAAATTATTATTACTGTTCGTGCAAAATTAAAAAAAAAGGAAACCAAAATGTCCCTTGTCGTGTGTGTATGTAACGCCAAGAGTGTTGCCGTCACTACTCATAATCACTGTAATCACAATAATTGAAGCAAATAAGTCCTGTAATATAGCAAACCTTTGACCACCCTAGCAAAACGAATTGAGGACGGAAATTTGAGGGGAAATAGAAAATAATTGTGTAAAAGGGAAAATGAAGAAGAGACTGCTGGGAGAGACAGGCAAAGAGGGAGAGTGAGAGAAAGAGAAAGACCGTCGGCGACAAACTCTCCCCCTCTCTCTCTCTTCCTCTCTCCCGAAAAGCCTGTAGTAACAGAATGGGACAGGGACACTGTGAAAGGGTAATAGAGAGAGAGAGTGAAGGAGTGTGTTTTTCTATGAGCATCTTTACGAAAAAGGAAGCAAATATGCACACGCACATCTAGGGTTCACCTGGGTAAAAATTAATTTGTACGGAAACGGTAAAAATAAATTCATCATGAGCACACGTAAACTCTATTTGAATATTTAAATTGAACAGTACCTTCATCATTTATCTTTACACACAGAGATTCGGTAACGGGTGAACATATGTACGTGAGTGCAAGTGAAGTTGGAAGGAAATGAAAAGACATTCATCAACTTGACAATTGACATGTGTTTACGCGTAACACATCACACACAACCGAGCTCTTACTGGTGAAACTTGTGATGCAAATAATTGTAAAAGGAGGGAGATCAATCTAGTAAGTTTTTATTTCAACTCTATACTATAGGAATACCAGGGATTTCTTTTTTGTCTATTCAAAAAAAAAAAAAAAACCGTCAACTCCTTTCTCATCATGTGTCATATAGAGAAATTGAGCTAAAGAGGGAGAGAGAGAGCAAGAGAGAGAGGGACAGAGAGAGAGAGGGCCAGTACGGAAGCGAGCACATTAAAGATTTATGGGTTTGTTTTAAAACTTGGTCGTTTTACCCACACATTTGTTATATTATATCAGGGGGCGGAATCAACCTTTCAAACTTGCTCAGTTCTCTAAAACAGATTTATGACTCCACCTAATGAGGTGTTTCACTCTATCACAATCTTTTCACACGTTTCAACCATGTCATGGTGTTGTTCGAGTGTGTGTAAATACACAACGAGCGAACATTAAGCAGGGACAACGTCGATGACGACTGTGAGGACTTTTTTTTTGTACATATGTGCATATACACATGTGAGGTTTAAAAAGGAAAAAAAAATCCTCTTTTTTTTGTTTCGTCCTGATACTCCTCTCTATCTACCTTTCTTTCTGTTTCTTTGTATTATTTTATATATTAGTACAATACCAGTGTTGGGGCTGTTTGCAGTCACACAGTATACAAAATGAATTGCTGCATAAGTTGGGAAGATCGTCTGCTCAGACTCTCTTCCTTCCTCTCTTTCACTATCTCTCGCTCTCTCTCTCTCTCTCTCTCTCTCTCTTTCTTTCTCGCTTTCTTTCTCGCTTTCTTTCTCTATTTATCTTTCATTATACCGTCCGTGCAGTCTTCCTTTCCTCCACCTCATCCCCCTCCTCTTTCCGTCCCACATGG
>JAQGBT010005646.1:0-13907 GCA_034698585.1 Disparrhopalites patrizii
CCCTTGGAGTTCCAGCAATCCGAATAAAGGTGTTTCGCTTTGAGCTTGTGTGAATGTAAATAAATTCCTGGAGAAGAAGCAGGAAAAGAAGAGGAAGTACCGGGAAATGCCCTGAGTTTTCATGTCCACCCAGTTAGATTTGGACACTTTACGCTTTCACTGAGCCGTAATCGCCGTCACTTTTTTGGGGGGAAATGGAACCCCAAAAATACGCTTCCGTATGGACTAATTGCATTGTTACCCTTTTTGATTTATGTGGGCAATTATTAACGTTTGATGGACTTCCATTTATAACCGGTGTTTTTTATTACCCTAATTACACATGATTATACGTTTAATTCCAGGGAATGGCTATAATTTAGGAGAGAAATAAGTTTAAAAATGAACCCTGTTTGTTAAAATGTCCGGGTTGCCCGACTTTTACTCGTGTTCTTACCAGGGAAAGTATATTTCTCATATTATTGGCTTCACACAGGAAGCTGTCTCTCATGAATAATTTCCCTTGATTTTATCTCGTTTACCAAAGGAGGCCACCCGAATGTGTTAGCCACTCCGGAAATGTTGGTCAACTTCCCCCATTAATGCGCTGTAAGCCACCCAGAAAGTGTCTACCCGAATTTTTTCAGGGGAATTTTGATATGATGATTCTATAAGCATTCAATTCCTGCCTATCCACAGGTACATTTTCCTAGCCCAACCATTAAATGAGGGCGCCAATTTAATGTCCTCCAACGTCCCACTCTCTTAAGTGACTCACTGACTATCGCAGCCGTCATATTAATTCACTATCAAAGCTGGAATTAAAAGCTTCGGAGCAATCAAGGGCCTATCAATATTTAGTGGAAAATTCTCTATTTTGTAAGACGCTTTTTTTTGTAAGGCATTTATTTTGTAAGGCCAAGGGAATTCTTCTTCTATTTCTATTTTCCATAGCAATTCAAATAATTTTTTCCGGACAATTTCTGATTTCACTTTTGCGGGGAGACAGAAATTAGGAGTACGATGCTATAAATGGACTTTGGAATAGCTCTGTCCCTTCATCACGATTCAGGGTTCACAAAGCTCCAGGAAAATCCCAAAATTTATTTCTCACGACTCTGTCCCCGCCGAACTGAAAGAAAACTGAGTACAATCCGATTTCGACATGTATTCCCGGTACACGTATTAAGGAAATAATATCTCTAACAATATCACTATGTATGCCCCGTTCTGATGAAACATACCGCCAAATTCAGGGTCGTTAAACGGCCCTTGTTGGACTGTGGAGAAATAATTATTTTCTTTTTTTGGTATAGTTATATAGCCATCGAATATTTCACCAGCCCGTTGGGAACCCAAACTTGTACAATAATTTGGTACAATTTATGTTTGTATATAATTACACTGCCTTGTACTAATCGTAAGAATAACTATTACTACAGTAATCGCTTATAGAACGGCAGGCCCAATTTCTGGGGGTATCAAAGACAATTTGTGACTGAGAACGCGTGTCCGGGGCTTTATCCTTGCCTTCATACACCATGCATCTTGTTTTGTTGTCTTGATTAATTTTGTGGTAGCAGATGACGTTAAATTACCAGACTCGCAGGTCGACAGGCATACAGGACGGACTAATTGCTTACAATTACCTGATTTAAACCTTTAAATGAACTTTATGCTTTTAAACAATTAGTATCAATTATATTATCATATATTACAGATACAGTTTCAAATAACGGACAACGGAGTAAAATTAAAAATCCATGTTATTCAAAGGTATTAAAAGCAAAAAAAAAGGACCTGTCTATATATAGACAAATAGACACAATTCCGTTGTAAAAGCATATAAAATTTCTTCTGTGAAGTTCTATAGCATAAGTAATTGTATGGACGAGCAATGTTCATTTTTGTAGTATTAACTAAATGTGGTAATCACTAATTACTTCCTTTAATTATTGGTCCTCATGTTCAAAAAGCATATGGAGGAAGCTAGACCTATAACATATACCTACATACAGTATACAGTGGAGTCTCTATATAACAAGTCTCTTTATAACAACAATTCTATGTAACAACATTATTTTTCCAGCCACTCCTACACGTATATATGTAAGGTGTATATTTATTGTTCTATATAACAACCTTTTCGTGTAACAATATTTTTTGCCCTTCAGTTGTTATATAGAGACTCCTCAGTAAATGCTCTCGGTAACGGTTTAGAAACATAGGTGTATATAATTGTTAGAGCGAAAAAATGTTGTAGGAAATATTGCAATATACATTACATATAAAGAAAAACGTACGCTTGTGGGATCTGCAAAAAAAAAAGTGAAAAAGCCGTTATAGACTATGCAACAAAACAAGGCGATATGTGAGAGGAATATGCGAAGACGTTTTATCATTTTATAAATCGCGGAGGAGTTATAACCGTTGTATAAATCATAAGTATCAAGGTGTGACATCCGAATCGGTATTCGAATTCAAATCGAAATTATATTCATATTTTTCAGTATTTTAGTCGGAATTAGTTTCCATGATTTTGCCAGAAATTTTTTTTAATTGGAATTCATAATTACAAAATACATTCGAAATGCAAATTCGTATTCAACAGTTGACTTTTGGATTCCGACACTGTATTGATATTCGAAAATTCCTTCATTATGTTGCTAATTCCCGCCTCGGGCAAACTTGTTTTGTCAACATCAAGCTGTTGTGTAACGATTATTTTTTCAATTGGCCGTAATATAGCTATTTTGTCCGTAAAACCATCGATTTTGAGCCAAATCAGAGTTGCGGAGTCAACTTATAATTTTGTGTATTGATTTTGAGTTTATTTTTAGCTACAAATTACGCCAGATTGCATTACAAATAAGTTTTTAAAAGTATTAGAAATTTTTAAAAGTATTTGAATACTTTTAAAGTATTCATATTTCATATGTCTGAGTATTTGAATAAAATTGTATTGGAATTATAATTACTATTTTAAATATCCGAAATTTAAATTTGTATCCCTCATCAGCGAAAACACGTATTTTCATTCAAATTGTAATTCACATTGTTTCGAATGTCATTCCTTGATAAGTATAGGTACTTTTCATTAAAAAGAAGAATTAAAATTAAAAGAATTAAAACATTAAAAGATGAAAACAATAATATATTTTGGTGTAATATATTTTAGATCGAATTAATTATACAGTGGAGTCTCTCTATAACAAGTCTCTTTATAACAACGTTCCTATATAACAGCATGATTGTTTCCGCTCTGCGTGCATGTAAAGTACATTTTAAATGTTCTATATGACAACATTTCCCAGTAACAATAGTTTTTACTCTTTCCTTCAGTATTGCTATAGAGAGACTCCACTATAATATATTCATACTGGAGAGTTTTTGCATAATCCTGAGTACACCCCTCACTGCTGCTCTATGCAAACAGACTGGCGTGTACCTATCTCAACAAATGATGTCAATTACACGGCTGGTGTTCATCAATTACAAAATGTCAATATTCTACTACTGCCCTTGCTTACGGTTGCGATCCTATTGTAGACGAAACATGTGCGTATGCAAGCTTATGAAACCATTAAAAATCAATTATTCCAGTAAATCTTGCCATCAGTCTGCATTAACGAACTAGAACAGGTGTATGTATACCTATCCAAGTTCTATATATTGAAGGTATAATTACCATTAGCGTTTTCAAGTAAAGCAAGAAATAATTGGATTTTCAGGACTATCACTCACCCACCCATAACTCAAAATGCATATTAATGTACATATTTAAGTTCGTATAGTATAATCGTTTCATACTTTCAATGTTTGGTCGGGTCGTTACAAGGCAATTATCCGCCCCTTCCACATTACATAAAGACGTGCCGTGCTAATTTGCCAGGTCAACACAAGGAACAAAAGGGAAGGATAGCGGCTATCGGCTATACTGTACAATGTCCTGTCATGGACAACTTGATTGGGATTTATGCGATCTTTCCAAATCCTATTCAAAATCACTTTTTTCTGAAATTCTAATAACCTTTTTTTTTTTCATATACATTACATGCACAAATCCTTATACAGAAGGATAGAAGTTGTACATTTTTTATGCCCCTTTTATCGATTGTTCAATATTATGCAAAAAGAAGGGGTTAGAAGCGCTTTGATCACGGCAAGAGGCTTAGATACACGCAAGTGAATGCATTGGGATGGTAATACATTTTTAGCGGTATTTTTTTTTTCGTCTTTGGAAAGGATCTTGACCTATCTTTGAGATGAAGAGATTTTTTTTCTTTTAAAGGCAAAACAAACTCTGTGTGAGTTCAGTAGCCGTACTGCCGTGCCTTGGACTGTGAGGTACATATATCTGTATGCATATGTAACTAATATACCTATATGCATTTAGGTATATATAAATATACATATTATACACTTTCCTCAAATCTTTACCCAGCCGTCCAGGTAGAACGATTAGGCGGCTCGTTATACCGAATGAGCATTCCTGATTATTGAACATTTATACATATAGGTTAATTAATTTCTTGAGTAATAACGAGAAAATATTTTTAATTAACCCTTTTTTTCTCCAATAATAAATCTTTTGCTTATTACTCCCGTCTTTTTTAAAGGTATAGGCGTTAAATTATTTTTAGGCTTAAAATGTATGACCGTTTGAATTGGGATGTTTAATATTTACAAAAATAACCCTGAATTGTCGATTAAAATTATTAATAAATATTTCGCTTACAAATTTAATTTAATTACATTACATTTAAATTATTTATATTAAAAATTTAATAAAAATTTAAAATTAAAATATATTAATCAAATATTTTTATTAATTTAAAATTAAAAATATATTTTATATTTTAAATAAATATTTATATTTAAACTATTTATTATTTATTTTTAATTAAATTACAAATTACTCACGAGAAACGAGACAGTATTTGGTTAGCTGCTGGATGATATAATTCTACTAACAAGAAATTTGAGACTTCCATTTGCTTTTACTGATTGATTCGATGATGAATATAAATTCGTAATTATCGTCGTAGCTGTCATAATTTTAATTAACTGTTTCCGTTTGCAATTAATGAATTAGAATTAATAATAAAAAATTACCAGGACTTTGGAGATCCTGCCAAATACCGGCTTTTTTCCGACTTCAATTCGTTTTTAAATAAATATTCCAATTTCAAATGTCACCACACAATTTAGATCCCGTGTTAATAAAAAAAACAATGGAATAAATCACACTTTTCTGTAAACTAGGCGAATGTCTGGAAGCGGTTGAATATAATTTTTTTTTAAATTCCTTTCATCACAGAAACCAAAATGTTACTGGGGGGGAAAAATTAGGACATTACAGCCTTTTTTTCAAATGCAAAGAAAGAAGGCTTACAAAAGACGTGCAAAAGGCTGAGTTAATCTCAGGACGATGATGATTACAGTGGATTTTTGGTGCCTACTCGATCTATCACGCCGCACAATTTTTTTTTGTTGCTTTTATAATAATGTTACATGTTAAGAGTTAAGAGTGTTTCGAAGGGTAACGGTGAAGAGTGCAATTTTGAAGTTAAAAAAAAAGAGTGGCTTTACAGATATGCACATGGTGAAAAGTGAGCCAACACCCAGAAGCAATTTTTATGTGCTTAATGCTCGAAAGACCTTCAAAATTTTCAACATTTACAATGATTATCGAAATTTATTTTACTTTCTGTATATTTATTTATGTCTACATATAATATACAAACAAGCACATACCGCCTGTCATTAGGTATGTTTAATATGAGCATTAGAGCATTCAGATAAATCATTTTGAAAAAAATGTTTTTCAATCTGAACGTGGTCGCTTTGAAGAACTGTGATAAAAAACGCATGTATGTACATATACATACATATAGTACATAGTTTAGCTTTCTAAAACATTCAATAGGATAAATATTGCAAGTAATAATTCCTTGATTTTGAAGCATTGACCCAATACATTACGGCAATGAAGGAGAAGTTGCGAAATGATTTCAAATGCTATCTATGGAAAGTATTTATGTACACTATTTAGATAGGACAATTACATTAAATTTTTAGATCGGACAATTAAATAAAGTAATTACAATTTAAAATGAAATTGTTTGAAGAAAAGAATGTCTGGATTTTATTCCATATTTTACATGTTTTCAAATATGATAGACTGGTCAGACTCATAAATAAAAGAGTGACCTTTTTTGAGTATTTATTAAAAATTTATTTAAAAGGCAATACTTTTAATTGTAGCCAACTGGGCAATAGTAATAGGCAACCCACCAATTTAATCAAGAATTACGCGTAATGAAAGAAACGGATTTAAAATTAAGAAAACTAGTGCCTGCCTATTATTCATTAATTATGGCCAGCAAATTCATTAAATTTTAAAATCAAAGAATTTCCAAAGTTTGTCGAGGGCCATTCAAGTATTAACTTAACCCGCTTCATTACTGTTTTTTTCGGCTTTGCGGAATTATTAGAACACGTGATCCAGGATGATGGACGGGATTCTGTGGGATCTCCGCCGGAATGTGACACCGGGCAGCCTCCGGATAGTCGCATCTGCCCCAATTGGAATAGGATTTGCCCCGTCCAACGTCCACGGGGAGGAAATGAAGGGGATTCCCGTCATTATTTGCCGGGCAAACCATCTCGTAGGCGTACTCCTGGGCGACACAAGCCACAAAGTGGGCGCAGCTCCTGGGATGCGGATAAAACCCGTCTTCCTTCCCCCCGCAATCGTATTCGAAGCCTGGACTTCCCACGGATTTCCCTGAAAGAAAAATACATTTAAATATTTTTAAAAAAATCACCCAAAAATCCATTTAAATGGTACAAAACAATTCATGGTGGGATTAATTATTAAAATAAATCCAAACAAAAATTACTTGCTCAGATTAAAATAAAATTCCGAATCGGTTCAAGTTCAATTTACGAGTATCAATTTCGGGACCAAGTTCAATTTCAAGTTCGAACATTTTTAGCTATAGAAACTTCTGCTTGCAAATTTAAGTTGATTGTATTTAAGTTGAAAATACTCGAAATTGATAAACTACTAATTTATAAATTGTCAAGTTATGGTTAAGATTCTGTTAAGTTAAGTTCCGGTTAAGATTTCCGAGACCAAAATCAAGTTCAATTTCAAATTTGTTTGTTTCTTGCTGAAACTAAAACTTTCCATTAAAATACGTTAAAGTAATAAATGTTGACTTTTTGCGGATTTTTTTTTTGCTTCCAATTTTGTACTTTACTAATTATAATTCCCCCGTTTTTGCTTTTAGCATTTGGTATTTTTTCTAGAAAAAACGGGATTGCTAAACACAATTGAAAACTCAATTATACTCGAGAGTTTCAATTGTCCGTTTAATTTCCAATTCATTCCTGCAGAACAATTCAATTACGAACATAATAATTTGGAACTTGATTAAACGAACTTGAAAATTGAATTATTTCCCGCTGGTTTTTTAACCGAGTTCGATTTTCTCCAGATACCGACTTGAACAAGCATTTTAAAGTAGGATTTCAAGATCGAAATGAAATTAAAGTATAACCGATAAGGAACAAAAATAATAATTATGGAGTAATCATTTAAATTAAAATAAAATATTAAATAAAATAAAATAATAAATAAAATAAAATATTGAATAAAATAAAATATTAAATAAAATAAAATAATAAATAATAATTTATCAAGGAACAAATAATAATTTATCAAGGAACAAATAATAATTTATCAAGGAACAAATAATAATTAATAAGCAAATTAAGCGTAAGAAAGGCTTTCTTACCCGCCGATGCAGAGGTCATGACAGGAAAAATCAGGAAGGTAATGAAAGACGCAATCCACACCGAAGATGATCCAGTCTTAGTGTTAGAAAAATATTCCATTTCCAAATATTTCCCAAGCACTCCAGCCAAGATCAGAGAGATTCTTCCGAGATTCAAAGAGATATGAAAGGTCAGACTGAGAAGACAGACTGGGAACGTGGGAACTCAAAAGTGAAATCAGACACGGACCAATATCAGGGTTTTATACCAAGAACAAATGGGAAATCGCACTGAGGTCAAGCACCGAGATTGTAGCCATGACATTGGCTATATAATCAAATGTTAAGCAAATGCTGTTTAAACCTCCGTTGTTTCACACTTTTACCCTCTCGCTAATTCTAACTAATTAAAACGCATTCACGATGAGGCTTAATTATTACCGGAAGGCACATGAGTTGCATAATAAATCTTGGCAAGGGAACCAAAAAAAATGGCGTTGGCTTTATCTGCGATTCCGTAAGCGGTCAATAGTCGGATCTGCTAAAAACATTTGTGTTATCAACACCTCTTCAAATTAAAAGAGGCACATATAAGGCAATGTTAGAAGGCTGCAGGTGTACACACGTCTTGCTGTTCGAAATTTATATTTTATGGTTCGAAATTGTGATTTTACATTTCTATATCTATTAGCTAAATACAATCTTACGTAATGAGAATTAAAAAAACAATTTCGAAAAGCATTAACAGCAACTAAACACCGGTGGAAAGCCCGAATGTAATAAATTTTAATGCAGAAAGGAGAAATTCAATGCTAAAAATTCTATTCTGACTTCCACCTATCCCACTTTGCATCTGCAGTCTTTGTATGATATGATGTAACCAGACAAGTAAATTAATAAGGTATTATAGATCACTCCGATTGCAAACATGTCCGCGTATATTGTATATTATTTTAATTGTAATTAATTATTTTATATAATTTAAATTATAATTGTGTCTATGTGTACCTACGTATTCGATAAAAAGGGAAATATACGCATACATAAGAAAAGACTGTGTGGCTTCAATACGGTTTAAGGCTAGAGTTGACAGTTTCCACGAGAGACGGAAAAGTATTTCCTTGATAATGCATTTATAATGAAGAGAGAAAATGCTGGGTGTTTTTTTAAAAATATTTCCTCTTTTTAAATTAAAAAAAATATTTTTCACACCCTCGAAAAGGTTTGAAAAAAGCTCGGACAAAACGTGGAATTATTTATTTCATTTAAAAAACTCCGTTTTGGCAGATCGGAACTAAATACATTCCCTTCAGATATTGTGTAAAAAAAAACAATGAAGTTACACAATTTATATTTAAATTCTACAAAGGTCTGCGTCCTAAAATTACAATTACAAAAATTTACATGTTCATTTTTTTGTGTGGAAATTACAATGAAAATTGCAATATAAAGCTTTACAAATTGCTTTGCAAATTACAATGAAAATCGCAATATAAAACTTCAGAAAGCGCTTTGCAAATTACAATGAAAATCTCAATTAGCTAGGCTACAATCCGGTTATTTTACTATTTGTTAATTTTTGGCTACGAATCACACTACTTGTTACAGGTAAATTTAAAGATATCATTTAAAGATGTTTGTAAAAATATAAAGTATATTATATAATATTAAAATATTACATCAAGTGCATGTTTGTGAACACAGAAAAATATTTTATTCATTTACTGGCAGTATTCACATTACTATATCTATCAGTTTCGCCCCGGAGGCGGCGAGCCAACAGCATGTCCCGAGGCATAATGGTCACCCGCCGGGCATGAATGGCACAGACGTTCGTGTCCTCAAATAATCCCGTGAGATAGGCTTCCGCTGATTCCTGAAGATCACAACATTTAATCAAATTTAAACATATGAGAGGAAATCAAATACAAAAAAATAAATAATCACTAAGATCGTACTTAAAAAAAATTAAAACCATCTAATTATGTTCAAAATCTTTGAAGCTGAAGCAGCTTTCGATAGATAAATGCGGAATGTGCTTCCTGCATACAAAAATCTGTACCAGAAATAATTTCAAAGAATTGTATCAAAGATTTGGATCTATATTTTAAAACAATAAAAAATAAATAAATAAAATAAAAATCTTCAAATTAAAAATTTGTTCCCACCTGCAAAGCTCCGACAGCAGCCGATTGAAACCGAAAATCATTGCAATACTCTGCAGCAATTTCCCGGACGAGCCTTTGAAAGGGTAATTTCCGGAGGAGAAGATCTGTGGACTTCTGAAGACGTCGGACTTCCCTCAGGGCTTGGATCCTTTAAAATATGAACCAATTTTTAAAATTACAATTCATTTTAATTAAAATTAATATTCATTCTAAGTCAGTGCGACTTGAAAACAATTTTGCTTTTTAGCCATTTTAAATTTCTAACAACCTAAAAAACTCTGTAGGGTAAAGCTGGTAATTGTTACCAAATGGCTAATTGTGGCCACCCACCAATTTAATCAAGAATTACGCGTAATGAAGGAAACGGCTTTTTAAAATTAAGAAGACTAGTGCCTCCTCATATTATTCATTAATTATGGCCAGCAAATTCATTAAACTTTAAAATCAAAGAATTTCCAAAGTTTGTCGAGGGCCATTCAAGTATTAACTTAACCCGCTTCATTTCTGTTTTTTTCGGCTTTGCGGAATTATTCAATCAGACTTTCAGGATAACCTTGCAAATATTAAGTCTGTAATTACTTACAGTAATATTTTTTTCATAATTATAAATTTTTACCACAATTGAAGATGAGGGTAGTCACAATTACCTGCAAATGGCCACATTTGTGAACTGTAGTACGTTTAAAAAAAAAAAAAATCAATGAGGAGATATTTAATAAATATCTTTTTGGCTATAGCTTAGAATGCTACATATTCAAATTCCTTCTTCAAAATTCCTTGCTGAAACCACAGCGGAATAAAAACAATGAAAAAAAAAAAATGGAAAAATAGTGGTCACAATATTAAGCGTTACCTTAAATGTTATGTATAGGAATCAAAAATATGTAGGAAATATAAAACATAATTTAATTAAAGTAATAATTGTTGTTAACAATAAAACTAACTGAAAGTAAATTCCGATTTTTTACCCGGGACGAACTTTCCTCCTTGTCGGGGCCGTTCTCATGGAATTGGTGAAGGTCGCAAATTTTCTGGTGGGCCTATGACTGGAGCTGGCAGGTCCACCAAGGCCCACATCGGAATGGACGGACTCATCAAAGGCCACAGCGTAACTGCCGGGGTCGAAATTTGCCGGGTATTTTCGGAGAGCTTGAGACGTGGATTTCCTGGCCGTGGGCTTGGCCGTAGATTTCAGGGCAATTGTCGGTTTTCTCCGCCGTTGAAAGCCTGAACTGGGTTTCTTGGCCGTTTTCAGCCCTTCCCCGCTCTCACCCTCGTCTTCCCTCGCTTTGGCCATTTCCCAGAAATACTTTCCCGGGTTCTTTCTTTATTCAAAATTTTGGGGATTCACAAGAAATTTAAAAAAAAATGCCTTTTTTTAAACAAGTCCGGGAAAAGAATGCACTGCCTCCTTTTGTCCCGCTTTAAAAGTGTTGTTATGTAATTTTTTTTATCATGTTCTCTTCAAAAAAGTGTTTTCATTGCATACTTTTTTTTACATGGATTTTAAACACGGTTTTTTACATGGATTTTTTACATGGTTCTTGTACATTGATTTACATGCATAATTGTTCCATGCAAATGTTTTTTTTTTGTCTTTCTAAATACTATTTATTTTATGTTTAATCTACTACTACGAAGTAATTAGGATGCTTCCGATAAGTAAATAATGGAAATGAGCCAGCCGAATTTCTGTTTTAGACTAATGAGTTTGGTTTTTTAATCATGGTTCTTTTGAACGCATTTGTTCAACTATAAAAGGAAGGTTATTGCACCAACAAAATGACTAATAATATACATAATAAATTATATATACCTATATATGTATGTACATCCAATGTATAAATGTACATATGTGTATGCCTGTACATATTAATACTTGAAAGAGGGATTTCTGACTAAAACTGGCTCTTAAAATGCAAAACTGAGTTGCTTAAAAATAAATGGAAATCACTGAACGTTCTCTTTTTTGCTGTGACTTAGCCAAGAAATTATAAAAATAAGATACATAAGACTATTTTGTGGAATTTGTAGTAATTTATGAATAAAAAAAACTATTTGCCGTTCCAAAAAAAGTTGTATCCAGATCCGACAAGAATTAATTATGTTGTGCCGGTTTTCTGAGCGAATTTCAATTTGTTTAGACTATTTTTTTTAAACTTTATTATAGAGAAAACCCGTCATAACTTTGCCATTCTTGCATGATCCAGAATGAGACCTTTTTTTCCTGTAGATTTGCAAAATCTGGAAAAATAGGCTTTTACTGTCATTGTTATAATTTTTGGACTATACCGGAGCCAAATATAGACAAACGCTTAATTTTAATAATTTTCCAATATATTCTTATCCAATTTTGCATTTAATCGTCAGCGCATTTAGTCGACAATTTCCCCTTTAAAGTATCGATATGTAATTTTACATCCAGAAAAAAAATGGAAATATAAATAAAAATTGCGATTGGAACAAACGAAAAAATTGCACACATATTCAAAAAAATCACAAATAAATATTTTTTTTTATATATACAACACAATTGGGAAGAGTTGCAAGTTGCAAGTTCCAATTGTCCATATGATTTTTTTGAGAATTAATTTTTTTTTTTTACTTAAATTTATTTCACAAATAACGCCACGCCTATGACCAGGAAAATGGCAACGAGGGAAGGAATGAATGTTTTGGGAGCGGAATTGCAGGAATCCTTCTGACATTGACAGTACAAGATTTGCACTCCCAGATTAGTGGCCCATTTACAGTTGTCCTTCGACTCTTTGTCCAAGTAGCCACAGGATCGGACCACTCGACTAGTTTCTTCCTTCACGAATTCTATGGAAATAAAATGAAAAAAAAAAGGGGTTGAGTAGTTTTCACGGGGAATAAAAAAAAACCCGGACTTTAAATTATTAAGACCTCTCATGAATAATTTCGTATTGGGGAAAGTGTACTAAATGTTTTAAAGGGGGAAAAAAAGCACTCACTTCCATTATGTTGTCTAGGGACTTTGACGGACGTCTTTCTACAAAAGGTGAAATTGACTCCTTCTGGCGCAGATACTCGGACAGCCCGATATCGAGAATGGTCGATCTCCGCCGGCTCCACGGGGGAATGATTCGAGGCATCGCAGGTCACAAGGTATTTCAAGGGGACATCCGGCCCCGTACATTCACTGTGGAAATGAGAATTACACACGAAGCATTGGAGACCTGTGAGAGGGGAAAAAAATATTTTTAATTGTTTTTCACATTGTTTTTTACATTGTTTTAAAAAAAATTTAAATGGTTTTTTACACTGGTTTTTAATCATTTTTACATTGCTTTTTAGTCATTCTTCCACTCAATGCATTTGTTATATGTGGAAATATCCTCCGGCAGAAAATTGAAATTTTGACTTTGAACCTCTACTTTTTTCTTTAATAAGTGTGCTTCGATATAAGTTTTTAAAAAAAAATATTTATATATGAATGGGTGCGAATATACGAGTGAATCTAAAAATACTGGCACAATTGCACTGGTCAAGGATAGGACCTTGGGATGCTTGGAAATTAAAATTATTTTCTACTCCCTCCCGCCTCCAAGGAATTAAGTCAATTACTCAACTAAATAAATAATGGAGCCCAAAGAGGAGTCATTTAAGAAAGAAATTCCAGAGACTGGTGTATGCTGGCATTTTCATGGATGCAAAAAAAAAAAAAAGGATAAAAAAAAATATTTTGCTATATAGCCAGGCTAAACCCTTCCATTATGTGAACGCACATCCTGGAATGCTAGCCCATTTTTTCGCCAAAAGACGACCTCAACACGCATAGTTTGGCTGGGCTATTACATATTCCGGTTACATCCCAATCTCCAACAATCTTCATAAAGTTTTTAAGTGCACGCACGAACTCTATCACTCTTTTTCTCTCTCTCTCTCTCTTTCTCTCTCAATCTCTTTCTTTCTTTCTTTCTCTCTCCCTTTTCTTCTCTCTTTCTTTC
The DNA here is from genome assembly GCA_034698585.1 of Disparrhopalites patrizii. Lineage (NCBI taxonomy): Eukaryota > Metazoa > Arthropoda > Collembola > Symphypleona > Sminthuridae > Disparrhopalites > Disparrhopalites patrizii. The sequence continues at coordinate 13,903 of JAQGBT010005646.1, forward strand.
TTTCT
>JAQGBT010005647.1:0-13906 GCA_034698585.1 Disparrhopalites patrizii
GAAAAAAATTTGGGTGACCGTTGGCTACTTCGATTTTGCAATTGTGACCACGGGCAGCAGAACGTTGCACACCGCTGACCTATTACATGTATAGTAACAATTAACAATTGTGAAATTGTGATATTATTATAAAACTTTGCCTTGGCCCAACAGTCATTTGTGCAAATCCTGGCATATTTGTGTGGGAAATCTCGTGCTTGGACCAGGATGATTTTAGTTTTTATACACTCGTCTCCCTCCAAACCTGATCCTTTTTTTCTAAACACGAGAACACGACTTGGTTAAATGTGATTACTTCATTATTCTGTTGAGCCTGATTAAATAATAATAAATCCCCATTCCCATTGTCGGGAAGTGTTATTGCTTCACATCACCAATCATCAAACTTAAATTCAAAACTATCATACATCATGTGCCATTTTCGTTAAAAAAAACGTCCACATGTGATTAATTCTGAAGTACAACATCACATGCTCAAAAATAATTGGTACTTCTCACCTGCCTGTTTTTTGAGCCTTTGAAAATGGGAATAAATGGAACATGTTTCACCTGTTTCATTGACACGGGAACAAAGTCTGAAGATTATTCAATCTACAAATAGTAACCAAATCTATAATTAACTGTAATATCGGCGCCAAAGCCTGTTTTCAAGTAAAGGCGTTCGAGAATTTTAGAAATTTGATTCCCAATATACTAGTGAAGTGCACATATGTATATATTATAATTATACATGTAAAAACGGTCGTGTATTGGTTTATTGATAACTATATATACATATATATGCTAAAATGATTCCCACAGTTGTTTTGGGCTCCATAGTTTTTAATCGCAAAGTATATGTATATTGAAAATTGAAAGTATATATAACACTTATCTTAAGTGACCTACCGATGACCATTTACGGTAAAGGAAGGTCACGGAATATTTGTCTTTGCTGAAATCATAACATTGAAGCTAACATGAGCGAACATACAATTATCCAGAGGCAGTTTTTTGCGTCGTCAACGTTAATGTTGTGCCATTAACTTTGTAATTTTGTTGTCTTATTTTACTTGATGTACCTCATAGGTATATCCATGTGTATTATAGGTTCGTCTAGCCACCCAAAATAAACTATTTTGACGACATTATATAGACATTACAGTTTGTATTTTTGCATCGAAAGTATACTTATTGGATATTTTGCTTTCAAGCTGGATGCTATACGTCGTATAGACGTCAGTATAGACTGAACGTGTTTGCCTCTGAACGAATTTCCTTTGGGGAAAGTGAAGCGTATTTATTACTTAACGACTTCGCTATGTATTATAATATAGATTTCAGCATGTATTATTACCTGTTAAATTATGTGTTGATACATATTTTTCTCCGTTAATGTAGATATTGCAGGTATACCCTGATTCCTGATTGTGAGGGGACTACTAATCTTATCAGTAAACACGAAGCTGAAGCAAATGGTGCTAAATATGTATATTACTTCTATGGACCAAAAAAAAAGTATTTGTCCCCTTGTTGCACACTTTTCAATTATTACGTGAGCTACCTCTACCTTGACGTATACATTTGTTGTCACATCTGGCTTTGCAAAACGTGTTGAAGCTATACATATTAATCAAATATTTGTGTTTTTCAGATTGATTTTTTTTTGTCCTTCATATAAAGGAAACCACAAGAGAATGTTAACCACGGTTTCATCCCCAGTTTCAAGCCATTTACCGTGAGACAGCCGAACCGATTGTATTAAAAGAAATACAGGTCGTCAGGTCATCCATTTGAAAGACTTTGACCATCTAGTTGTGAGTACAATTGAACTGGTTTGAATCTAGACTGATAGTTTTGGATAATAAGTCATTATTAGTTGACATTCTGCGTCATCAGAAGGAATAACCCAGCCACATCCTAGACAATTTCCTGAAATCCCCCAAGATTTTCAAGGGTACTGAAAAAACTGATATTGTGTAAACATAGCTTATTAGCACCTTTTTTGTGACAACATCCCTGTTACTTGGAAAGGATATAGTTATCGAAATTAAACGTTGGGTGTATTTGCTCTTGAAACGTATCTGGTTGTGCAGTTGTGTAGGTAGATTTGTAATAATTCTGTGGCATTATTATTGCCAGGAAATGACATTCGTGGAACGGAATTAACATTCAACTTGTGTGCACGATGGGTGTAATCAGATAATTTTTTTACGACATTTGAAAAAGCTTTCCTTTCATAGTTAATGGGTGCATTTTCCCATTCATGTGTTGTAATAATGTGTTATTGAACAGGGAAAAACAATGTGCCATTTGTCGTTTTTTTGAAGTGCCTCCAACGTTGACCAGAAGTGGTTGTGAGCAAAATTAACTCTTTCCTCTCATTTTCTGTTATCGACAGATTCGATTGTGTTGAGAGTTTTCCAAGTCCAGGCGAGTGTCATTTACGTCATAATACAATGACAAATTGAGGTTCTGTGGAGAAATTCGAAAGATATAAGGCAGACTAGGAAGTGTTTAGAATCGGTGTTTTAGGCTATACATTGCTAATTCAAACGATCATGGAGATTGCAGTTTTGATCGTTGTTGTTGTTGCAGTGTTTGTTTTGATTATGGTGAGTTCATCCTTTTACGCAATGTGTACATTCAATAGGTGTTGAAAAGGCTTTGATCTTTGAAATTGAATTGTATATATGAAAACATGAGGAAATGAAAATGCATTATTATATGTCTATTATATTATCGATGATGACGATGGCAAAAAACTAATGATTTCGATCCTGTTATTTGTAGCTGATGAGCTCATGCTTCCGCGGACTTCGTCGGGCACATCAGCTTCAGCATACGACGGAGTTAGCTAGAAGGCGGCAAGCTTATTGTAATCGAATTGGTGAGTAAATTTCTCTGAAAGTTATTCAATCTGAAACTATGCATGTTTTGGACTCAATGCGCGGACTCTTTATTCCAAATGTCACTAAAAGAATACAACCATGGAAGTTCCCAAAAATTGAATGTTCTCACCTGGTTGCGGCTAACCCCAGAAATACAAAGCCGAAAAGGCAATTTTGTCCATAGACCTCCCGATTCTGCAGGAATCGCCCGAGTTATAACAGTTCTTCTGCAGGAAGTTAAAAAATACTTAGTGCAGAAGAACTGTTATAACTTGGACAATTCTTGTCTGATCTATGGATGCAACTTTTTTGACTGGATTTGCAACAATATGTTTTTCTCGATGGTACATTACAGTTTGTCTCATTTTTACTATTTCTGCGCTAAGTCACAGCAACAAAGGAACATTCAGTTAATGTCTGCGAAATTATTACCAGGATTTTATACTTTTAGTCACTTTTGGAACTATGTAACAAGAAGAGTTCTTGTGGGTAGTGGAAAATAATCCTTGAAGATCAAATATTTATTTGATTTTCTTCTGCAGCTGCCAGTCAAACTAATCGTCCTGGGGTAGGTGGGGATAGCCGGGTGGTTCGAGTGGCTACAATTGCTGGTGGAGGGAATGGGAGCGTCTCCTATGAAATCTACGAAATTCAGTTGCCTAGAAATGGCCGACAGCCTCCTGTTGTGTTTCAGCAGCATGTGAGTGATTCCCCAGATCGACCCAGACAAGGCAGACGAACTCGCCCTTCACGACCTCCACCTCCACCGGAAGTGCTCACTCCTCCACCGCCGTTTAGTACAGCACTTGAACAGTCAGTTCCAGTGGATAACATGCTTAGCCATTCTATTAGTATTGAAGAACCACCCCCGTCATATGATGACTACCTCAGATTGCATTCTTCTGGAGAAAATTTGGTTCCAGCAGAATCTAAAGAACGATTTTAACTAATTAATTGTTGAGCATTTATAGTTCGGTTAAAAGTGGGATTTACCCATAGCAAATATTTAATGTGTTCGGTCCTTTGACCACCAATATCTTCTTTTAGTACCGTATACCTCGGGTTGCTGAATGCTTTGCCAAGCATGACTTATATTGGTGAATGTGCTGTGTAACAGAGATTTCAGTTTGCTAGTATTATGACTCTACGACATACATTTTTTATACCATTAATTTTAGTTATTCCTTTAATAATGGTAGTCATGGAAATTTTGGCCATTGAATTTTGACTGATTTGCTGTTAATTTATATACTACATTTGACCCTGTTGTATTGAACTTTTATTGTATGAAAAGGGCTGGACCGTGCAAAGTAAAATGTGTGATGGTATCGTTATTTAATGTGTTTTCAGTATTTTGGAAACAGGAAAATTTGAATGTTTTGTGCAAGTAATAGAAAGTTTACAATTTGCAAATAACTGTCGGCATTATGTCATGTTACAAAATTCTGTCGACATAATTATAATTATTTCTAGCATTTTGGGTCATTGGTAAGTTACTTACATAGTTAAGTAGAATAGTTCTCACTGCAGTTTGGAACCGTAATGGATGTCATATTATTCCGTAAAATGATTGCTGCAACCTGTTTTTTGCTTTGGCTTTTATTTTATCCTGGCAACTCGACGACAATAAAACGTTGTAATCCATGACGTTGTACTTTTACACATACATATGTATGTACAAATACGTAATAGGTACATACGAGTACTATATGCACAATTTTAAAACATTGTGCTCTTGTAAAGAATCAGTTAATCCTGTAAAAGTTTTCCAAATTTTTAGTGCATTTTACATAATTTGTTATGATTTTTTATGAAAAACACTAATTTAGTAGTATCATTTCATGCTACACCTACACATTTTTTGCTCATTTTTATCTTTATTATTCATTTGTCGGAATTGATTTAGTAAAATTCCGCATCTTGTACTTTTGCTCCTTCTTTTGAATACATTCACATCATTTCCAAAGGTCAAATGAAATTCTAATTTCGGTTTTAACATAATTTTCAATTTTCAGGGGGTGGGCAAAACGTAATTTCAAACTTGGCGCGCAAAAACGGACGAACATGAAGAGGGAGGAATTCTCTAATAGCCGACGGTGCTGCACACTTTATAGGTACATTTCAGGGTTTAGGCAAAACGTAATTTTAAAATTGGCGCGTGAAAAAGGAGCCGCGTTCTGCCGACGTTAAAGGGAGGAGGTCGAGGACGAGAGCCACTTTGCCTCAGTTTGCCGCCAGAAGTCGTCCAGGTAGGAGGTGCTGCCGCGTCGCTCCCGAGCTTATAGGACTATTAGCCTATAGCAAGACCTCCCAGATATACCCTCCAGCGGAGATAGGACGTGTGCTGCACTTACGTTTGGGTGACGTTTGCACTGCACAATTTGCACAGGTCCTCTCTCTTCTCCGGCAAACGTTTCTCGTTCTTCCACTCTCTCATTCTCTCTCTCGCTCTCTGAAGATAAGCCTATAGCAGGACCTCCCAGATATACCCTCCAGGACGTTTGCTGCACTTACGTTTTACGTCTCTCAACGTTCCTCTCTCCCTCTCTGAAGGACAACCAAAGGATCGTATTAAAAGGGCTGGACCGTGCAAATTTGTAAAATGTGTGATGGTATCGTGATTTAATGTGTTTTTAGCATTGAAAAATTTAAAAATTTTGTGCAAGTAGTTGCAAGTTCAGAATTTGCAAATAATTGTCGCCATTTTGTAATTTTGCAAAATTCTGTTGACATAATTATAATTACTACTATCATTTTGGGTCATGGCTTCATCTCATGGGTAAGTTGCGTGTTAAATAGTTAAATAGAATAGTTCTCCATGGAATTGGGAATTCTAATAATGACTGCCATATTATTACGTAAAATGATTGCTACAAGCTGTTTTTGGCACTGGCTTTTATTCAATGCTGGCGACAAGACGTTGCAATCCATGACGTTTTACTTTTACATATGTATATGTACATTGGTACATACTATGCACAATTTTAAAATATTGTGCTTAAAGAATCAGTTACATAATCATTGGAGAGAGAAAAGTCTGGCAGTGACGCAATAAATTTCGAGCCTTCCGTCATTTTCATGTTAAGCAGATTCTGTTCAGAAAAATGAAATATTTTTTCATTTTCCCACCATTTGACCTTCAAGGTATTCCAGTCCATTATTCACGTCAAATAAAAGCTGACTATTGATTAATTATGCATTCATGCACACAATGGTATTGATGTCTGGAGTGTCAATTAGATTTAATATTAGTATTACTGCGAAAAAAGTGTGGGTGAGCACGATTCTTGTATGATTACAGTTTAATCAAATCAGAAAACCAGGATTCAGGCAATCATTGAAATGTGAAAGAATATAAGGAACGGTTTGGTAGGTTCCCTCATCAAACGATGCTCAGAACATCGACAAAAAAAGTGTTTAGTGTATATGTGCAAAACCGATAATCAGTTGATATTTTGTATTATTATTAGTAATTAGTCTAATTAGTATTAGTATAAAATGGCTAGTCAGAATTATCAAGGTTTTGATGCTTGGATGGAATCATTTTGTGGATCACCATTTTGGGTAAGTTTTTGCGTGATTAAATTTTTTTTTACTTCGTTCATGGGTCCTTTTTCCGTTTAGTGATAAGGTCGTTTGTGGATTTAATTTTTTTAATGATTTAATGCAGGATTCGAATTTGACATGGAATACCGATGCGCCCGATTTGACTCCGTGTTTCGAAAAAACGATTTTAGTTTGGATTCCTTGTGGATTTCTATGGTTGTTGGCAGCTTTTGAGATTGCTGCAGCTATTAATTTTAAGAGAAATAGTCTTCCTTTATTGCTCTTTGATACGTTTAGATTTTGCGTGGGGGCTGCATTGGCTTCCTCTTATTTAGCTGAATTCGGCTATGGCGTGTACTACCGTTCATGTTATCCAAACATACACTTGGCTGACCTTGTTGCCGCTGCTGTAAAAGGGTCAACGTTTGTAAGTAAATAGTCCATTCAAGTCTATACTTGCAATTAGCTAAAATCCAGGATAATTTCACATGGTATGTCAACGAAAAATTTAGATAGGCATATTGACAGCTTAATTGATGCAATTTTTTTTGAATATTTGCCTTTTTTTAGGTTCTGGTCCTCTTCCTTCAGAGATTGAACAAGAAAAATGGAGTGCATAGCTCGGGTGTCTTATTCTTCTTCTGGTTTTTTATTGCCATTTGTTCAGCCTTCGAATTTCAGTCTACCTTCCGAGTTTTTTTAAATTACAGTTCGGTTAGTAATATGTTTTTATCGTCTCCAATAAGGAAAGTATTTATTAGGACGGAGACTGTGTATATACGATAGCTAGATATAAAAGTAATACATATGATGCATAATTAATTTATATTTTATATTTTTGTATGCGTACAATGTGAAAGCAGGAGCACAACGATTATACGAAATTTTCGAGTACAATTACGCTTGCCACGTTCCCACTTGTGGTTTTTATGTTTTGCCTGGAATTTCTCTCAGACGAAGGTGAAAAGAAGGTTAGTCATTTTTTAAATTTCACATACCAAAAAATGAGGGAATTCTTTTGCTGGTTTCACCTATAATTCTCTAGCGTAAGCGGCGCGGAATTTTTTATTGCTATTTTAAACAATAAAACATTTGGTTCCTAATAGACCAATTTTGTGGATAGATTCCAGAGCCGGAAATAAACTCGCCATTTCCGTCGAAACTCACGTTCCAGTGGTTTTGGCCGATTGTGTGGCGCGGCTATCGAAAGCCACTGGAAATCACGGATCTCTTTGACATAAATCCAGAAGATAAATCAGAATCTCTAACCAAGAAATTTCACAATTACTGGAGAAGAAAACGAAATCTAAGGTGCACCCAGGAATAATTGTATTCTTTGTATTATCATTTTATGTGATTTTTTTGTCATAATATCTTAATAAATTCCCAGTTCCGATCAGCAAATATCGATCAGCTTAATCGATAAGGTCAGAGAGCACGGAAGATGTACAAATAATTCTAATACCAAGGGAAGTGGCCAATACCAAAAAAGTGTGAGTATCCTTCCTGCAATGTGGTCATCAAACTGGGATATTTTACTCTTCAGCACTCTACTAAAAGTTCTTCATGATGTACTGCAGTTCGTCTCTCCACAACTGTTGGAGTAAGTTGTCGTCTCGCAGATTCTCGAGTAAATACAGTTTAAACACGAAATGTACATGGATTTCTTTCCAAAACGTTATTTTTTTTAGTTTACTAATCCAGCATGTAAAATCCAAGGAAATGGCCTGGAAGGGATATCTGTATGCGGGATTAATCTTTGTAGCAGTCATGCTCCAAACATTCTTGTTGGGCCAGTATTTTCAAAGAATGTTTCGGGTGGGAATGAGGATTCGGACAGCACTTGTAGGAGCTGTTTATCAGAAGTCTCTCGTCATTTCTAACGCTGCTAGGCGAGGTGATTATAATTTTTGATTGTTGCCAAGAATTGATTATAGGGATTTCGTAAAAAATTATTATTAATGTCAATTTTCCTTTCTTCTTTATTACAGAGACAACAGCTGGTGAAATAGTCAATTTGATGAGCGTTGACTCGCAGAGATTCATGGAGCTTATGACGTACCTGAACATGATCTGGAGTGGGCCGCTTCAAATAGGCTTGTCGCTGTACTTCCTCTGGAAATCTTTGGGACCTTCCGTGTTGGCAGGTGTGACCCTACTGGTTCTGCTCATTCCCCTTAACATAACACTGGTCAGGTTCTCCAAGAGATACCAGCTGAAGCAGATGCAGCTTAAGGATGAGCGCGTTAAGCTCATAAATGAAATGCTGTCCGGGATAAAGGTACTTTTTATTTTTATTTGACCAATTGTTGTTACATGACATACACAATACAAGCACACATTAGGAACTTTACATTCTCAGCACAGGCACTGAATTAATTAATTAATTCATGATTGTTGGGAGTTATAAAATTACATTGCTTTATCCATTCGCATTCGGTCCTGTATTACAATAAAGAGTTGGATTATTTGAATTGTTAGGTGTTGAAGGTGTACGCATGGGAGCCTTCATTTGAGGAGCAAATTAACGACATTCGAAACAAAGAGGTTAACGTCTTGCGAAAAAGTCGATGTCTGCAGGTTCTTGGTGTCTTTGTCTACTCCTTGGCTCCTTTCATGGTAGTTATAGCCAATGATTTCTAACCATTTGCGAATTAATTGTTCATAATACATAGGTATAGGTCTTGTGTTGTAGAATGCACGGATTCACAATCCTTAAATTTTCTCTTTTACTAGGTTTCGCTCGTGACATTTGGAACTTACGTAATGCTCGATGCAAGAAACACTCTGGATTCAAGAAAAGCCTTCGTGTCTTTGGCTTTATTTAATCTCATGCGAATGCCGATGAACAGCTTGCCAAACGTCATTGTGTCTTTTGTTGAAGTATGATATGCCGCATGTATTATTTTCTTGACTCCCTTGATAAATATTTAGAGCCGTATTGTATTTGTATATGATTCATTTTAGTTAAATCAGTAATTGATGCAACTAATAAAGTTTACATTTTGCAGAGCAGCGTAAGTTTAAAGCGATTGAACAAATTTCTCAATGCGGAGGAAATTAATACTGGTGCTGTGTCACACCATGATTTGCTTGATGGTGAGAAAGTATTTTCTTTTGAAAATGGTGAATTATTGCGGGCACCCTTCTTGTGAGATGTGCTACAGCCTCTAGTATGATCAAGTATTTGTTCACAGGTTCAGCCATTACTATCCAAAGGGGGGTTTTTACATGGGACAAGGAGCCAAACTTAAATGATGTCGATATTAAAGTTTCAACCGGAAATCTTGTGGCCGTCGTCGGTGCCGTGGGTTCTGGTAAATCTTCCTTGCTTTCGGCAATCCTTGGGGAAATGGAAATTAAAGAAGGCAGCGTAAATTCTAGGGTACGAAATCCTAATTACAAGCTTGTGAAGAAGCATTTGCGGGTAATTTAACAGCGAAGACTAATTATTTTAGGGCACAATAGCCTATGTGGCACAACAAGCATGGATCCAAAATGCTACTCTCCGTGATAACATTTTATTCGGACGACCTTATGACCCCGTGAGATATAAGGAGGTCATTGAGGCTTGCGCTTTGGCACCAGATTTACATATTTTACCGGCTGGAGATAAAACCGAGATTGGAGAAAAGGTAAATAAACAAACCTTCGCAAATGTATTTATATTATATACATATCATATTCTTGGCACTGAAATACGTGAATTTTGGGCAAATCAATTTTTTTAAGGGTATAAACTTGAGTGGAGGCCAGAAGCAACGAGTTTCTTTAGCCCGTGCGGTGTACCACAACAGTGACATTTATCTCCTCGATGATCCTCTAAGTGCCGTTGACTCCCACGTGGGGAAACAATTATTTGATCAAGTCATTGGACCCAGTGGTCTGTTAAAAGATAAAACCAGACTCTTCGTTACTCATGGGATTACCCATCTTCCTCAGATGGACCACATCTTTGTAATGACCGGCGGACGAATCAGCGAAGCAGGGACTTTTCAGGAATTGTTAGACAAAAGGGTGCGCTCCTATCAGCATTTATTGTCGTGTTCACGTGACAAGAATGAATGATTTATATTTCCACTGCATTTGACAGGGCGACTTTTCCGAGTTTGTGGCTCATCACATCAATACCGATGGGTTAGACCGTGATACGGACTCTGAAATGTTGAATTCGGAGGAGGATGAAGCTATTTATGCAGTTCCCGACGAGATTCTTCCTCATTCAACACGAATCTCTGAGAGCTCTCAGTGGAGCCGGAAAATGTCGATTAATAGCCAGGTACTGCCACCGGTGTTTCGGGAAATAATACGTGTGTGGCTTTCCAAAAATCCCGTTTATTTTTCATAAAAATGTACTGATATAGCGTATCTTTTCATTTGTCTGGAAAAATAGAACAGCATAAGAAGTCCAGGAGAGCTGGATCTTCGGCAAAGAAAGCTGATGACGGAGAAGTTGAAAAAGCAGGAGGAGGATAGGAAGGACAAACTGATCGAGGCGGAGAAGATGGCCACCGGAAGGGTTACGCTGGACGTGTACCGGCACTACATCAAATCCATGAACGTGGTTCTGGCTACCTGCGCCTTGATATTTTTTTCTATATATTCTGGTAAATATTCATTATAATTTTATTTTGTATTGGTAAAAAAAACTAGGAATTAGTGCAATAATATTGCTAAAAAGTGGATGTTTATACACAGGATTCGCACTTGGCTCAAGTCTATGGCTTTCTGAGTGGTCGGAACAATCTCCCGTGAATGGAACACAGGATGTGTCCTTACGGAACAAGTATCTGGGTGTGTACGGCGCATTAGGACTTGGCCAAGGTAAGTCCAATGCTCAAAATTATATAAAATTTGCATCGTAAATCGTAAATTAATAATTAATTGATCAACCAGCTCTGGCGATGTTCATCGCCAATGTTACCATTACGCTGGGATGCGTCAAGGCCGCAGCCGCTCTTCATAGACTAATGCTAAGCCACATTCTGCGGTCGCCCATGTCCTTTTTCGACACAACTCCGCTTGGACGCATTGTCAATAGGTTTTCCAAGGACATCGATGTGGTAGATACCACCTTCCCCGCCAATATTCTTACGACTTTTCTATGTTTGTTTCAAGTGAGACAAAAATATTTTTTTAAATCTAGCTACAAATTATGCTTTGCAATTTTACAAAGTACATATTTTTCTTTCAGGTTTTGAATACCTTTATTATCATAAGCATTTCAACACCGTGGTTCCTTGTGGTTATGGCACCTCTGGTTTTAATTTACTTATTTATACAGGTAGGTAATATTGTCATCATCCCACAACTAATTGTTGTCTTTGGATTTTAAAACTAATATTAACAGCATTCTTCGGTCTAGACATTTTACGTGAAAACATCCCGCCAACTTAGACGGTTGGAGTCCGTGACGCGCTCGCCGATTTATTCCCATTTCAGTGAGACGTTATCTGGTGCAACTACCATTAGAGCTTACGGAGCACAAGCTCAATTCATTTCGGAGTCGGAGCGGAAAGTGGATACAAATTTGCAGGCGTATTATCCTTCGATTATAGCAAATAGGTCAGGCTTCCATGGATTTTACGATTTAGTGCCGATTTACCCATGAAATTGTAAATTATTAACTGGTCTGAATTCCCAACAGGTGGCTTGCAATCCGATTGGAAACTATTGGGAATTCGATAATATTTTTTGCTGCGCTATTGGCAATCTTAGCCGACGCCAAAGAAGGCTCTGTAGGTTTGTCAATTTCCTATGCATTAAACATCACTCAGACATTGGCTTGGTTAGTGAGGATGACTTCGGATATTGAAACCAATATCGTGGCTGTGGAAAGAATTAAAGAATATGGTGAAACTGTGCAGGTAAATGAGAATTAATATTTCATGAAATTATCGTTAAAACAATATTAACAGCCAATTTGGAGAAACAACTAATTTTTTTCTCAGGAAGCACCGTGGTCAATTGAAGAGAAGAAACCATTACCAACATGGCCCTCCGAGGGAAAAGTTACGTTTACAAATTATCAAACGCGATACAGGGAAGGGCTGGACTTGGTTTTGCGCGGTGTCAATTGTACCATTTCACCCGGGGAGAAAGTAGGATCTCTTTCAGGATCAAATATATGCCCACTGTAATTTCTTTCTTAGTGGGTGTATCTGTTATATTTGCTTTTGTTGACATCTGTCAGGTAGGTATTGTTGGTCGCACTGGAGCAGGCAAAACGTCTATGACCCTGGCACTCTTTCGCATCGTTGAAGCAGCTGGAGGTTCCATAGAAATTGATGACTTGGATATCGCGAAAATGGGATTACATGATGTGCGAGGAAATCTCACTATTATACCACAGGTAAATCTACAGTTACAATAATGATTTGGGACAGTCTTATTTTATATGGTTAATTAATTCAGCTCTTTTTGTTCAATTTTTTCTTCAATTTTTTGTTCAATCAAGTCTATTAATATTTTTTGTGCAGGATCCCATTCTATTCTCAGGGACACTTCGCTTTAACCTGGACCCTTTTAAGAAGAACTCCGACAGCCAGCTATGGAATGCCTTAGATTATGCTCATTTGAAACAGTTTGTTAGTTCGTTACCAGATGGTTTGGAACACCCTATACAAGAAGGAGGCGAAAATTTAAGGTAAGTTACTATCAATTATAATAGCTACAGTTATTCTTGCAATTATTGGCGCGGTATTTAAATGTCATTTCAGTGTTGGGCAGCGGCAGCTGGTGTGTTTAGCCCGTGCCCTGCTGCGTAAGACCAAGGTCTTGATTCTGGATGAAGCCACAGCTGCCGTGGATTTGGAGACAGACGATTTGATCCAGAACACGATTCGCTGTGAATTTAGAGAATGCACGGTATTAACCATAGCACATCGACTGAATACAATTATGGATTCCAGCAGGTTAGCATTTTTGAATCCCAGATTTAATGCCATCCATATTGTGTGTGTAGGTGAACTTTAACCATAATTACGATCACTTAATGTGGTTTTAGGGTGATAGTTCTGGATAAGGGCGAAGTCATCGAATTTGATACCCCGCTGCATTTGCTGCAAAACCATTCATCCGTATTCCACGGCATGGCAAAGGATGCTGGCCTGGTTTGAATTTCAAGAAAAATGGAAGATCATTGTTTTGAGATGCTTTTTGACGCTGTTAAAGCTTTCCAGCTTCCGGACCCCAGAGTTCGGATTGAATAACTGCCGTCTCAGAGTTTACCTTTTGTTAGTTTTTCTATTTATCCACATATGTATACTTCCACTGGATGTATTCAACTTTAACCCTTTGGCGACAATTAGTAAAAAAAACCGCTCAATACTAACAGTAAACTCACAGTAAAGGAGTCAAGTCAAGGGATCGTTTACTCTATATCCAGGATTGTGCATGTTCATTGAAAATAACTACAGTCGAACCTCTCTATAACGGGCTTCCTTATAACGGTTTCCTCCCTATACCGGTGGCTCAAAATGCTTCCCTCA
>JAQGBT010005648.1:0-13905 GCA_034698585.1 Disparrhopalites patrizii
GCCACTGTTCGAGAGAGAGAGAGAGAGAGAGAGAGAGAGAGAGAGAGAGACAGAGAGAAGTGATGTGTACACAAACAAGAGAGTTAAAGAGGACCTACATAATTCCTTTGTGGAGGAATATATGCCCAGGATTTTTTTTTCTGGCTCTTCTAATAGTGATACAGTCATTTAGAAAGCAATATTGTGGTTGGCACCCAAGCTCATCTCCGCCCCTGTAAAAAGGCTTCTCTTCAGGGATGTACATACATAAGTGCTCCTATTATTGCAGAAAAAAAAGAACTTTATGGGCTTCCCCTCACAAAAGATGTGTATATTTCACATGAAGATGAAAAAAAATGCTCTCGTCCCATTTCTCTCTCTCTCCTTTCATGATCTTGTTTGTAGTGGGAAAAGGAAGGATTTAAATGAAAAGTTCCAGACAGTTATGGTTTTTTCCCCTTCAAAAAATTCACCTTCAGCGGGGAGAGAAGTATTGCAAAAAGGAGGGATATTTAAGACTCTGTCCCTTTTTGTGTGGTACCTTCCAAATATTTTGTGGATTCAGGTCTCTAAAAAAAATTATGGAGTCTACTTTCTTGTGACAAAACACAATAACTATCCTCTCCTCCGCCTCTTTCAAGGAAAAAAAAAACTTTTTTTCTCATAGAATTTTTAGGTGAAAAGTAAACATGGTGGATATTTTTTCGTCTCTTCAAGTCGTTGTAATATAAGCATTTCCTTGAACTATAACAGCTTTGAATTGCTCAGATGTTGTTGTTATTTTTATGTAACTTTTTATTCTTGTAAATTCCTTGACAGGAGAAAAAAGGGACTTGTAAAAAAAAATAGGTATGAAGACAGTTAAAAAGAGCACATTTCTCTCCAAAAAAGTTTATGAAGGAACGTGAAATAATAATTTCTCTCATTTCCCCGTGAAGTGCTGAATAAATAGGATTGTGGTGCTCACGTACAAGTAATGAAAAAGGGGAGAATGTGCTCTCCGCCATTTAAGATAATAACAGGCTTGGAAAAATCCTTTTTTTTTATGCATACATACTCTTTTTGCAAAAAATAAAAAATACTTCACTTCCGGCAAACGATGTGGCAGGAGAAAAAACATGTAAAGTATAAGGACTCGAAAACAAAAATATTCCCAAAACAATCATTTCTGTCTTCAAGGGATGGGAAATAATAGGAATTATCAGGGCCTTAATTCATTTGATTGGTATATATAAAAAACGGTGGAAATTATTTATTCCCAGGGGTTATAATAGTAAATTGTAATTGAATAAATATTTATAAATTTGATAATAATACGTAAGTAATTGCAATTGATTCCAGCCCACAACATCCCTGCAAAGAGAAGGTAAACTGGGGAGAAAGTTAACAAAACATAAATAAAAACTTATGTTGGGGGATACATGCTGTTAAAATTTATCGTTTTCCACCCAAACTCTATAGAAATAAGCATGAGCCATCTTTTTATAAGTAATTTCGAATACGTAAATAATAATATTCAAAAAGGGCGAAAAAAACTCTTTTACATGACGACACAGCTGCGCCTTCTTATTATTTTTGCCCTCCTCCTCGTCAGTCTCTCTCCTTTCAGATGAGAGGGAAGAGGGAGGAGAGTGAGGCTATTTGGTCTAGAAAAACATGAGAATAATCTTTTTCACTCAAAATTACACATAACTTTCTGCAGAGTAAACACACAAGGAACACAAAATGGGGATTTTAAATTTGTTATTTGCTTTTTTTTTTTTATTATTATAAGACGGTTCCATAAATTTTAATGTTCGTTCTTTTTTTCTGTTTTTTTTTGTTTCTTTACAAAAACCTCAAAAAATTCTTTGGTCTGTACACACAAACTCGGAGAACATTGTCTCTCTATCCTTTCTCTCACCTTCTCCCTTTATATCTGGTTCTATTTCTGTGTCTCCCTTCGTGTCTCGCGATTCATCTCTCTCCGTCTCTCTCTCACTCCTTCCCTCATACGCACTCTCACAAAGATTTACCGCCTGTCTTGACTGTGACAACGCGACAAACCGATGAGAATGGAAGTGATTTTTTCCCTCGCTCTCTCTCTCTCTCTTTCTCTCTCTGTCTCTCTCTCTCTCTCTCTCTTGCTCTCTCCGACAAAAATTTTTAATCAGCAAATGAAGCGTGTCTATAGATACTTTTGGGAAGAGATGTAAAGCCTCGTTGCCCTCCTACATCATGGCCCGTTGAGAAGCTACAGATTAAGTATATGCGGGGAAAGATTGAGGACGAAGAAATTAGCCACACACATAGGGAAAAAGGGGATTGTTGACAATGTGAGGAAAGAAGGAGGGAGAGGTGTGAGAGGTGTGAGAGGATCTTCTTCTTCATCTTCCCCCAAAAAAGACACTTGTCTACATTTCCCCCAACATGTTCCCAATCATATTGATGAATCGGGTGGCAAGTGGCAATGACATGGCAGAGGAACGATTTTAATCTAAAACCAATTTATTATGGCTACGTGCGTGCTGATGTTGGGTATTTGTCTGGAAAATCTTTTCTCCTTCTCATCTCTCTATCTCTCTCTCTCTTCTTCTCCCACTTTCCCTTTCCATCCCCCATTATTGCTGAATGATTCATGAGACTTTTATTTTACATTTTAGTACGACAGAGAGAGAGAGAGAGAGAGAGAGTGAGAAAGGGAGAGATCGTCACATGAAAACTTTTCAAGTTTTTCGGACTAGTTGCCAATTGCAGGGGAAAAAACTCGTCGGCATTAGTGAGATAGAAATATATCGGATAGAGAGAGAGCGAGAGAGACGGAGAGAGAGGAAGAGAGAGAGAGGGAGAGACAGACTATTTGAGCCTACAAAGTATAATGAGAACCGCGGAAATAGTTCCTACATAAGGATCGGAGGCTGAAGGAAGCCCGCTCCTCCAACGTTGACTGGCATATGCATAATAAGTTGTTTTCAAATGAAAGCCACCCATGCGAGGACCTTTTTTTTTTTCGAGACTCACCTAAAAATTGGAACAAGATACAGACATAATTCTTTTACCATGCCGTGCCATGCTTTATTTTATTCTCCTACGGATACTTATTTCTCCTCTCCCTCTCTTTCCCTTTTGAAAATATTTCTCTCTCTCTCTCTCTCTCTCTGTCTCTCTCTGTTTTTTGTTGCTCTCTGAGATGAGAAAGGAACTACACATTTCATGTCTTGTATATTTATATACACTGGTTCAGATTGAAGACGAAGACGAAAACGCATGTTTACCCTTCAAGAGATACCACCAGTACCATAAACAAGGCTTGTATCAAGGAAATATTTAAATCAAAACGAGAGAGAGAGAAAAACAGATCCAGAAGAGACGTTCACAACCGCGTGGAAGAGAGACAAGAGGAAATGGCTAGAAGAAAGGAAGGAGAGAGTTGTGACAGAGAGAGAGGGAGAAAGAGAGAGAGAGAGAGAGAGAGAGAGAGAGAGAGAAAAGTGAAACACTTGAAAAGCAACAAATCTCATGGATTGTGATTATCTATCGTCTTCTCCATCCCACACTTGGAAATTGATTGCCTTCCCCGTCTTCAATGTGCTCCATGTGATGCATGAGTCTTTGCGTCATTACAGGGAGTCTCAAAGCACGAGAAAGTGCCTTTTCCCCTCCACCCACTGGGATAGCTCTCGAATTCGGATGTACAATAAAAAATAAAAAAATCCCCCAAAAAAACATGTAATGCAAATGTGGACCTTATTTACAATGTGGTGCCTCCTCGGATCCCCTAATTTCCCGAAAAGAATATAAAAATCAAAAGCGACAAGGCTTTATGGGGAGAAGTTGTTTCTGTAAAGACTCGGGCGTATAAGTGTCAACCTCCCGGGTATTTCCTATTAATGCCCGCTAATGTCCCCTCGTCCCCCTCACATACATATGTATACATAGCGTTTTTCGGGATTGTCACAAGCTACCATTTTATAGGAGCTATAATCACATAAATATTGCGATCAGTTAAAAGCCCCTGTAACTCCTTTAATGTTTTGTTATGCAACACGCAAATGATGTTCGTGGAGCACTTTTCTCCAACTCCAACAAGAGCATATCCTATAAGAGCATCTTCGTCACGTATGTACGACGAGGGAAAGGACGTACAAGTCAAACAAAGTAGGAAAAGTGCTCCGAAGGAATCCTCGCGAATTTCGATTATGGTGCAAGAATTAAAAAAAAAAACAACAATAAATTCTCCATGAGGATGGAAGAGAGAAAGAGAGAGAGAAGTGAGAGCCTTGTGTTTTCTTTCTTGATGACAAACTACCGCTAATGATGGGCTATTTAAACAATCCAATAATGGATGGTGTCGTCTACGCACATCTGGCTGTGTATTTCAAAGGAACAGATCCCCAATAATTCCTACCAAACTCCCTTTCAACATTAGTAGACTCCTAATTTAATCGGATAATTATTGCCACACAAATTCCCCCGCAAGATCTGCTCCAGCCAAAAATTGGGAAGGAATGCCTATTGTGTAGGAATGAGAGAGGGAATAAATCGCTGGACACGTTCAGAGATGGGAATCGGTGTAAATCTCAATAACCAGAACAGGAAATAAAATTCGGAGAAATTTACAATTTATTGGGAACAAGCTTTTTACGCTCCCGATATTCCCATCGAGAGGAATGCTGAGTGGGCACAAAGAGATTTAATGGAATAAAGACGTCATCTCTCTGTTGTCTGTTCAACGTTTGGAAGTGTCACCAGAAGGCTTGGTTGACAAGCGGGGAGTGATGATGATCAGGAGGAGGCACTCTCCCTCCTAATTCAAGCCCACGCCACTTTCCACCCCGCACACATTAAAACCATCCCAATGCGAATAATTACTTGTCTTTCTCTTCGAGAGAGAGAGAGAGAGAGAGAGAGAGAAAGAGAGAGAGAAAAGCATAGTAAACCTTATGGGAATAGCATTTTTTTGTTAAACAAGACGAGCAAATATTTTTTGGGAGTCCTTCCACAGCTCTTCATTTGGGATTTGGTTTGGCGAGAAATAATATGAGATGATGAGCCAGAAAAGAATGTTCCTCCCTGTGGAATCTAACTGTAATGTGAGGGGATGAAAGGAGAGAGAAACTGTGCGAGGAGATGATTAGCCAAAAAGACCTTCAGAGGCACTCTTCTATAATCCTCCAAAGAGAGAGAGAGAAATGTCTATCGACCAGGAGAGAAGCTAACAACAGATCATCCAGATGATTCACATTCTTCAAAAGATTCTTTTTTTAACAACATCTTCTTAATCATTCCTCGAAACTTCTCCATTTTTTTTTTGAGCAAGACTTTCAACTAAAAGTATGTGCATAAAAAATGTGAAACTATAAAAAACGTAGCTGTACAATGGATGGAAGGAGCACCCTCGGAAGCTTCAGTTTTCATCGAGATTTGCCGTGACCGGGATATTTTTGTAGGGAAAACGCGAGTTACATTCCATTCTTTTTTCTTTCCAACTTTAACAATATATTTTGGTGCGGATTCCAACTTTTGCGTAATTTACACCTTCAAGCTGTACATATATTGAATCCCGTCTAATTTACAGTAACAACGTCCACCTTTCTCTGAATCTGGCAAGGGCCAAAATAGCATTGTTCTCTTTATTGGAACAACAACAAACGGCAATGACGCCGTCATACAAAATGTCACTAACATATAGACTAATCTATTTATTCCCCCAATTCTTTTCTGCCATCCAATAACTTCTTGCAGGGTTGAATTCTTTACTTTTTCACATTTTTCCTTCCTCAGTTTTTCATGACTTGCTGCATTCCTTCACGTGTTCAATAATTTGATCCTATTTTGCGCTTTTTAAAGTGGTTTGTCGCGCATAGAGGTGCTTCCTACGGAGGGCGTCTACGATTTTTCCCTATTCGGATATGCTCTGCAGCTTTCTGGAGGTCAATCGGGTCAGTACCAGTTGATTCGTGATTCGTGACTCCATGGCATTATTTGTGTTTATTGCCTGTTACTTACTCAAATGATTTGAGAAGCTCTGGCTCGCCCGCAGCCACTCCAATCTGGGCTCCCCTCATAAATTGAATTACTAATCAATCAATGAAAGATGGAAATAAAGGCTTCTACGTAATAAATCCCTCGTATTTGTTCCCTTGATTCTTCCCCTTCAGTCTGATGCAACTGATAATGAGTGGATGCAATTCCTCCACTCATAAAAATTCCGATGGAAGGTAATATGAACGGGGAGGAGAAGGTACAGAGAGACACGACAGTTCAAGGTTCATCGAATTTCTTATTTTTTTTCTTCAAATCCAAGAAAATGATCCAAGAAAATGCATGGTATGAGGATGAAATGAGAGAGAAAGATCCAGCATGTGCTTCTCCCAATGCCGTACATTTCCCCCTGTGGGCTCTATTAGTGTTATTATTTAAACTTGTTAACCTTGCAAATATCGTGGATGTATTCCAATTCTCTTATGGAGAAGAGGCAGAGCAGTAGGAAATGAGTTTTTCATGATCAACATGAGGAGAACAGAGAGAGAGAGAGAGAGAGAGAGACAGAGAGAAGCAGGGCCGATACACTTGATCAGATGAATTGCCCTTAGACATCTCTCTCTCTCTCTCTGTAAGTACATTCACATCCTGAGATGTTGAACAACATTTAATAAAAGGGTGTATATAGTCACTAAACCCGATTTTATCGCACGTTCTTCCATCATTTTACGGTTTGTATGCATGTGCACATTTTACCATAAGAGGAATATTAACAGCCCTTTGCTACAAAATACTACATAATACTTGTTTTGGTTCTGGCAATAACCCCGTCTGCGAAGTTCCTATCTCTCATCATCCTTCTCTCTCTCTCTCTCTCTCTCTCTCTCTCTCTTCTCTCCTTCCTTTTTTCTCTCTCTCTGTCCCTCTTGTCTCCTTCCTTTTTCCCTCTCCCAATCTCTTTTCTCTGATTCACTTTCCTCTCCTCTCTCACTTTCTCTTCTGTCTCCTCTCCAAACCCTCCGCTTTCCCTCTCCATTTCCGCATCATCCCTCTTCTCTCTCACTCTGGCTCTTGAGGATGCTCTCTCCGCCATTAAAAGTCCATGTGAAAAAAGTAAAAATTGCCTCATAATTTGCATATACGAGCGTTGTTGTTTCTGTCAGAGGCTCCATCGTCCTTTCCGAATGAACTGGCTTTTTTTTTTGAAAATGCCCATTTATGTATGATTACAATATGCATGTCCTGTATATGGAGTAAAAAAAAGAGAAGTGGAAGGGAATGGAGCCCTTATAGAGGTATGTAATAATGGGAATAGATAGGGAAAACAATGGTGGAGTGCGTGTCGGAGTGCGTGTAAGGAAGGATTGTTTCCAGGACGAGATGAAAATGAATGTTTTTAACGACGTGCTTGCAAAAGGCAGGAGTTGGTGGCTGCAGATTTGTATGCATCTAGTTTTTCCAACAACAACATTTGCATTTCAAGATTGAGAGCAATTGCTTTTTTTTTTGGGTGAGTACACAAAACATGTGAGTTGTTGGAATAGCCAGGATTTTTGAGCAATTACTTTTTCCTCTGTACGGTTTCTCTGCATGATAAAAAAGGAAGGATCTTCTGGTGCGTAGGCTTTGGAAGTGTCCTGGAACAAGTTTGCTCTTATGTGGATGATGATGATAATAATGAGAGAAAAACGTTCTCTCTATGCAAGTCTCCACGGTGTGTGACTGGTGTGTAAATCTTTCAAGGAGTTCATATGTAAAAAATAAAAACATCCCCCGTTTTTTTCTCTCTCTCTCTCTGTTTTCCTCTCAAGAGAAGAGACTATCTCTCGCCTCATGAGATAATACTGTGGCAGGTTGTTGAAAATCGTTTTTTTCCTTTCCATAGGGGCAGGCATAACTAATGTTGTGGGTAAATAGAAAAAGGACTAGCCAAAAGAAGAAGGAGGTGAGTAGGAGAGGAGAGGAGCCTGAATCTTTCTCTCGGAGCGACAGATCCAAGAAATTACCATATTTTTTAAAGCTCTTTACAAGTGATGGGATGTGTAGGGATGAAGTTGGTAGTGGAGTGACTCAAAGGGAGAGAGACTTGGCCAGATCTGAACAACATCACAAGCCCTCTGTTATACAATCATAATAATAAAAATGAGCAGATTCACCTCGTGAGACTCCCTCCCATGTCCTGACAGCCTAGTTCGAATTTCAACTTATGTGCAAACATTTTCCCAAATCTCCTCCTTTCTCTCTCTCTCTCTCTCTCTCTCTCTCGCTCTCTCTCGCTCTCTCTCTTTCACTGGATCCCCATCTGCCCTCACTAAAAGGCTCCTTTCCAAAAAAGACCATTTGCATCTCTCCCGTAGAAAAGGCTCATTTCATGTGGGATTCCAATGCACCCAAGTCCTAATCTGGAAAATCCCATATAACATCTCCTTTTTTCTTCTCCCTTTCAATTACTTCCCCCCACACAATGGTTTCTATACGGGAATAAAAAATAAGAGTGATACCAATTACTTTTCGTGTCAAGTATAAACGTTATCTTCCCCATTTTCTACAATATCGCAAAATCTTTGGTCCTATACAATAAAAAAAGGGGGGATTTCTCTATAGGCATGGAGAATAAAGGCTTGCTGACTGAACAGAGCGGATTTGGTGGTTGGACATTTTAATGATGTATCCTTGTATCCTTTTTGACCGATATGGTCAAATGTTATTCTGTCTCAATGGTGTGTGCGGCTCTCGGACAATTAGTTTGCTTCTTTTTGGCTTGTACCCATACAAAAGGGCTTGCGTAATTCTTTGGGAAACTTTGTATAATGAGAGAGGAACGGGATTTTTTGTGTCATGCATGATACTCCTTTGAGGACGGTGCTGTGCATATGCACACATTGTTTGCCTGTGCATTATTATACATGTATATACAAACATTGTTTTGACATGCATACAGACGTAGATGTGTCTTGTATGGACGTGCTGTGCGTTGTGAGGGAGGATTAGTGGATGGAAAAAAATGTAAACGAATGTGTGTTATTAAAAAGGAGTAAATAAATCTTTTGTATATGCGTTTGTATACATGCACGTGAGAGAGAGAGAGCGAGAGGGAATTTGAGAGATTTGGAGACAGAGACAATCAGAGAGAAATAGAGAGAGAGAGAGAGAAAGATAGATTGGTGTTGAGGAGTGACGTAGGAATGGGTGACTGCAGCATTTGCCTGTAAACATTTTGCATTTACCCAAAAGGGAATAAACATCAACATGTGGAAGCGAAGGGGCACTAAAAAAGCCTTGTGTTTCTCTCTCTCTCTCTCTCTGTTCTGCTGCATTAACATATTTACTCATCGTTTGAGGTAATACAGCATCCCATATACACTCCCAGGCACATAATCCACCTGCCTAGAGACTTCAAAGGGGGAAAAGTGAAAGTTATTTTTTTTTCGCTTTCAAATCACTATTACAACCTCTGCGTAATTCCTGTTGTATAGATGAGAGGGTGTATAGCGTCATAGCGTGTACTGCACACCACAATAATAATAATCTCCTTGGCTTATATTTTTGAGGGGATTGTGTAGGATACCGTACAACGCTCATACATTACCACTCCGCACATTCTTCCTCCTTTCCAATGCACATATCAACCATTAATGCATACATTCTTTTATTATTATATTTCTCTCTTCTTTTTTTACCTCTTCTAATACTCCAATCTCTCTTACTTACTCTTTCCCACTCCCTTTCTGCCTCTCTCTCTCTCTCTC
Source organism: Disparrhopalites patrizii (assembly GCA_034698585.1). Classification (NCBI taxonomy): domain Eukaryota; kingdom Metazoa; phylum Arthropoda; class Collembola; order Symphypleona; family Sminthuridae; genus Disparrhopalites; species Disparrhopalites patrizii. Next base: position 9,693 of record JAQGBT010005648.1, read on the forward strand.
TCTTTCTCTCTCTCTCGGTGGTAATTGTGTATACAAGCATAAACCCACGCGGAGTGCAGGCCATAGAAAAAGAAATGTATGCACATTTTTATATACTCACGCACTCGGCTCAGTTAAATGTGTACCTGCCTAGTGAAGGGAGGAAGTACATATGTATACATACAGACATACATAAGCACTTATCTCAATTACCTAACCCCATTTACTTTTGTATTCAGAAAATGACTGTGCCGTCAAGAGATTCGAAATACGTCTGTATTCCTATGCCCCTTGCTATGTATGTGCCTGCATATGAATGGAAAGGAAAAATCCTTCCTTCTCCTCACAGAAAGCACCTTCGTCACTGATTCTCATCACAAAAAGTATTCTTAATCGCTCTGTGCACATGGTCTTTGTTGGTTCTGAGCTGGCGTTAACCAAATTATAAAGGGCATGTACTAAGGAGGTTAAAATATTCGTCGTATCTATTATCTCACACTCTCTCGCTGTGTGAGGAACCCTGGACGCCTCTTACTCAATCGAGTCAGTAGCCACATGTTTAAGGCGGTGAATCACCGGGTTAGAGCTTTGGGGAAGAATTAGCATGATTTAAATGAGAGGGAGAATGCTGGGAGGAGGAAGGATATTCAAGAAGCTCTGGACACGGAGGTCACGGGGCGGCCACATATTTGAGAGGTCACTGCTTAAGCCACAAAAATGCTGGCTTGGTTGCCATTTACGGGAAAAGTGGAGGATAAATTGGAGAGAGAGATAACGGGAGGAAAGTGGAAGTTGGACATTGTTGAGTTTTGTTGAAAAAATGGCGTTAACAAGCTTCTGTCTACAAAGAAGAAGGGCTTCGTGTCCACTGCAAACTCCTAATTAAATCAGGTTGAGAGATTGGACGTGCCCGTCCAATGGACGGGTAAAGGCAGTGCCAATCAATTCCCATTGAATAACCCTCAATTAAGAGCTCCGTTTATCCCTTGTTATTTCCCAAAGGTAACACAGACATAGTTTGTACACACATAGTTTGTCCTAACCTGCGTCATAATTACCGCCAGATGAAATGAGGAAAAAACGGAGGGAGTTGGAAAAAAAAAGATTCATTATCTAGAAAAATTTCACACGACAAGAATTAATCAGCCAGTAAGGGAGCAATGTGGCTGTGTGAAATGAATGACTACTGGCAGAGTAACAGGATCCTTCATCCTCAATCACAGAGGATGTTTCCCTGTGGAGGAAAAACAAAATTAAACCATTCATACTTGAAGACCTTGGGACTGAACAACATTTTGAGCTGGACTGGATTCCCTATTCTTTTTTTTTCTTTCTGCAAAAAAAGGCTACATGCTTTCCCAACAAAAGACTTCTACCACATTGTTGCACAAGAATAGACAGAGACTTTTCCCCCCGATTGTTGTTGTGGAGCAATTTCCCATGTGAAGTCAAGTATCCGTGGAATGTGAGGAATCGCACCCACACGCGGATTTTGGTGGGGCCAAGTGTGATGGAAATCCCTTGTAAAAAGGACCTTCACATGCTCTATAAAAATTTACATCAGCCTGTTGTGGCAATTAAAAAAATGTTCCTACAGCTGCCTCCTTCTCAATGGGCTTCAAATGAGGGTTGAAGGTAATTAAATCCCTTATTTCCATGTGGAATCTCGCATTTAAAGAGTGTCGGAAAGAGGATAATAATTCCCCCCAAAAAGTCCACCGTTTCTTCGTAGAAGGAATAAACGAACTTAAACGACGTATGGAGTTTTTTTACAACGGATTTTTTTCTCCACACCAAAACAAGACAAGTGTCATTCTTCGGGGGAAGAGGGAAAAAATGTGCTCATGCAAAAGAGAGAAATAAAAAAGAGTGTTACAAGTTGTAGGAAGACAGGAACAATTAGAGAAGTCGTTATATATTCTAGTATATGAGGATGACTGGGACGATGATGATGAGAGGAGACTTTAGTTGGAAGCTACACAGTTCATTGGTATGTGGATTGTATTAGTAAATACTTCATTATATTACACTAACTGTTCCTTTTCCTCCCTTGTACACATGTTCTTCTTTTTACTCCGCACCGTCCTTTATAACTTGTTCATGTGAGAAATGAAAAAAAAAACATTGAAGACGTGTTGCTCCTCACACTCTATTTTATTTTTTTATTCCTGTTTACTCTCGACACTTGGCAATAAATAAGTCTTACCTGCTGCGAACCGTTCTGGTCCGTTGACACAAGTTATTTTCTCAGCAGGTACATATCACAAAGTTTGTCCGTGGACAGGAGTTTCTTGTAGTCTTTGAGTACTTGCACTTGTCATTCATTCATTTCTATTATTATTATTTTGGCTCTCTCTCTCTCTCTCTCTTTCCCTTCTCATTTCACATGGGGAAGAGGAGGAAGAGTCAGTTATAGTGGAGGAGTCGAGGAAACAAGGAGGATTGTGAGGAGGACCAAGGAGAGCCCATTACCTTGGGACTGACATGTGTCCGCCAATTAGGACGGAGCCAGAGCCAGGGAGCAGTTAAGATGTGCTAATCTCCCCGTCTTTTAATCCTCTCGAGGCCGAGACTCTCAGCTTCCATCCACCGTAAGGACAATTTCCCAAATGGTGTTAAGCAAATCAAGAGATAATTCCTCCGGACATACTAAATGTTTTGCTCGTAAAAAGGCTCTTTTCTTAGATTCAACCCTATCTCAGCACTTGACTATTTTTTTATTTCATTTACTTTATCCCTCCTCATCCTCACCATCATTGCCATTAGTATCAACCAAACAGATGAAGGGAAACAGATGAACGGGAGGAAATTACACTTGGATTGAATTCACCCTCTCTTTCCCCTTTTGAACTCGGATTTGTGACAGAATCGTTTCCCCACAGGATTTTTTCCAAGAACAAATTATGTGCTCAAATCAAAACTCCCATTTTCTGATATTTCCGATGCGTTCTGTCTCAAATCCAATTTCGAGTGCCAAAGTTCCATTATTTTGCTAGGGGATGGATGGATGGCATTAAGAATAATATTCCAAATGATTTAATAGTTTAGGATTTAATTGCTGCACAAGGCGTGAGATTCTCACTGGTGTGAGGGACATAAATTGACTGGAATTGCCTCTCAATAGATTTAAGGCTCATAAGAAAACGGTGTGGTGCACCCAGAAACATTTGGAAGCGATTATCTCTTCTTGTACAGATCCAATGGAGAGGCATGGGTTGTGGATGGATAGTTTTTAAAAGAAAGAGTCATAATGAGAAAAGGTGTAATCAGGCCGTAAATATTCAAGACCTTGTGTCCAGTCTTCCTTATGAGTGTGCTAGAGCAGAATTTTTTTTTCTGTAGATTCGTCATTTGAAAGAAAAGGCTTTGGAATTGCCTTCAATTCTCTCTTTTTCCCTGCCCGTGTCTCTCGTGCCATTGAGTCAATGATAATGGAGGAGGAAGGATGCCTACATGTGCAGCAAGACCTTTAATTTTAATGTACAGTTCTTCTTTTTTTTGGGGGGCTGACGGGCTTTGCATTTTAATTATCAGTCATGACGAAATCCCAGTAATAATAGATAGTTAAAGGTGATAGCGCCATTAACTCTTTCCCCCCAACCTCTGCACACCACCCAAAGCCCTCCCATTCTCTCTCAAGTTCCGCTCACAAATTATTGTTATTATTACTCCTATTACTTACAGGATCATTCTTTCTCATAGCAATATTCCCTAAGCTTCTAATAAAAACATGCTCATCCTTACAATCTTTCCAACCATCCATTTCCAGTAGGAAAGCCACGGAAATTCTGTAAAAAAAAAAAGCATTCTCGTGCCACGCTGATTTTTTTGTGCTCACCTCCCATAATATATGGGTAAATTGAATGAATTATTATTATTATGGCATTACCTGTGCAAGTCTAACTGGACATTTGGACGTGAGGCTTATTGATGCTCAATACGTGACATTTGTTTCGCATTGTTTTTCCCTGTGCAGAAAAATTATTTTCTCGTCTTTTTCCCTGGTGCTATCAAGTAATCAAACGGTCCGCTTCCTTCTAATAATACTCTTTTGAATTTTTTGATGACATAACAAGCATTATAATAGGGAAAAAATCTGGTTGTGGAAAAAGAAGAGGTAAAATATTTTAGAAAAAGAGGAGGTAAAATATTTTAGAAAAAAAGGAGGTAAAATATTTTAGAAAAAAGGAGGTAAAATATTTTAGAAAAAAGGAGGTAAAATATTTTAGAAAAA
>JAQGBT010005649.1:0-13904 GCA_034698585.1 Disparrhopalites patrizii
GAAGGCACACAAAAACTCAGTACGACTCTCGTGAGAATTTAAAACTTCTAGTGGTTGTAATACCACCACCATCACCACTAAAACTGTAACTTGTTAAATCTGTTGAAGAGTTGATGACTCTTTATTCTATTGGGCATACATGGCTCATGCATACGATGTGTGGACATTCGTGGTTATTTAATCAAGTTTGCTTCTTTTTTTTGTCTGTCAGACGAGTATAAGCTCTCATCTTCTGGGGGAAGGGATAAAAATCTTTCGATGTCCGATTATGCATGAGAGTGTTATACATGTGGCAGTAGTTCATTGTGTTACATGAGGGTGAGGGAAGCTGTTGTTGTTACCGAACTGGTTTACTCATGCTATATATTTTCCTGTACAGCGCAGACGAAGAAAGCTATTTGCACAAGTCCGTTTTTGTAACTCTTCTTCAGACTAATTTAAATGATACTCATCTCTAACATCGTTCCCTCCCCATCATGTGTTGGTCGTTCCTTGTGAATGTGTGTGTGTAATGTAATGTGTATGTCTCCAACCTATTCTCCGTCTGTCTGATCCTCTTGTTTTGTTTGTGAGCAAGAACAGGGGGAAATTTGCTACCCATTTCTATACGCCACCATAATCATTTGTTGCAACAACTTGCTGTAAAAGTGAGTTTGTTGGTGCTCCCCTTTCTCAAAGGACCAGCCCTTTGCCTCTTAGCATTTGGGTGTTTATTGTTGTAATTAAAATATTTCCGCACCGCCTAAGTAGTGGCATATTTTCTACCCCGGATCTAGTTTTTACATTTTTTTATCTCGTCGTATAATAGTCGTCTTCTTCTCAAAACTTACATATGTATTCGGAGGGCTTTGATTTATTACACTCGCGTCAGACGGATTCGGTGGTAGACACAATAATGTATGTATGTATGTATATACGTAATACGTATACAGTTGTGTAAGAAATAGCGAGAAACCGCTTCTGCAAATAAAATAATAACCACCACAAAAGTGGGGGTTGTAATTTCAAATGCAAGTGTAATTTTTAAAAGTTCAATGCTTGTATTCCGAATGGAACATTCCATTCATTAGTTCCTGACAGACAGTAAAGACGGGGGAGCACTAGAAGAAGTACAGCATCACTCTTTTCGCAAACTATTGTCATACGGACGACACGAAATACTGATGGCAAAGCGAATTATTAATAAAGTAAATAATTTGACGAGGTATGGATTATGAAATTGCAGGCGCATTATGAATGATAGCATTGACTGGAGTCCTCTGTTGTGCTTGTGAATGGTACAAAATGATTTTTATGTCTTAATGACTCTTAATAGATAGCCTTTTTACTAATAGCCCTTTTACTAATATTATTTTGAGATTGCGCATAAAACGAAGGAATGTTAAAATAGAGGTTGTCAGTTGTCATGATGAGAACGAAGTTAGGTGCGTTAAGTGATGGCATACATTGTATTTATTCTCATTGGTGCAGCATCTGAGTCACATGCACTAATTGTAAGACGCAGGGATTTCCGCCGTGCAAAAATAATCACCTGTACATTTGTTTACACTTTACACTGAACGAATCCATGCAGCATCTTTTGCTATTATTGTGGATGCAGACATTAGAAGAATTGCGTCGCCTATTTTTTTTTTATCTTCATCCTTTATTACTGCTATCCAGGGACAAGCACGAAGCTCTGAAGAGAAATATGACCCCTCATGTTTACACATATGTATTATATTTATGCGTATTTGTGTTCAGTATAAGCAATAGTTCGGACACGTGTTGCTCAACAGGCAATCAGAACAGGGAAAACGCAATAAGTCATGTAAAAGTAATAATGATTCTGCTAGTTTTTTAGGTGCGGTTAAGAGGTGCTTTGTTTTTTTATCCCGTCTTCGTAGTGTTACTGCATTATGCCTTTCTAATGAAAAGAGCTATTCATCATGAAGCCTGCTCATCGTTATTATCACACCTTGAATTTTTTTTCTGCTGAGTTACTATCTGACCAGCATTTTACAAAGTAATACAAATAATTGTAATAGTCATTGCATGAGTTTAATTACTTTTGAGGGATAGTAATCTTGTTTACAATACGATAGCTCATGTGCACTACGCAAACAATAAGAGGAAAACTGTGGACAAAATTTTCATGGCTATTATTCCTGTGATAGTTTTGTGCTTGTGACTCCATCGTTGGCACGAAATGTGGTCAGGAAAATAGAATATTTAAAAAAGGAAACTTTTGGTTGCAAATTCAAATTCTGCTGAATCTCGATTTGGTGGGCATCTTTTTATTATGAGTTGTGGCACAAATTGAAAGCGGTTAGCATTCTATTCGATCCCCCACGTAAGCAATTATAAATAGCTGTTGGGTCAAGATCTATCGACTGGCTCTTTCTATTGCTGATAAACATAAAATTACTGTCACTAATAAGAGTAATGCCCCAGGTAATCTATTTAATTTGTCAAATTATACCTCTTCTGTATACATCCCTGGGAGTAATTGTAAATGGATCTGTTTTGTACGAGTAACATCCAATTACTGCTGTTAAAGTTGTTATCAATGCAAACGTGTTCCTCCTCGGGTGAAATCAATTTTTTTGTTGACTCCCAGGTTGAGTAATTGTTGAAACCTTATAGTTAATGTCTTTGTATTTTTGTTATTAGGTTATATAACAATTTGTCTTACTCATTGCGTACTTGTACCGAATGGTTTTGTGGATTTTTTTCATAATAAGGTCGATATGGATTTCAGGGCACAGATAAGTATGCATTATGTACCGTGTTATTTTAATTTACAGTCAAAGCAATGAACATACACCACATGATACTAGCGCTGGCAAAGTTTTGTGGTGGCGATTTTTTTTGTTTTGTTTTCGTTACGCATTACTTACATCCCTTCAGGGTTTATAATGTGGTTTGTATACATAATTTGGTGTGACGACAAGGAAGAGGCGACATCGTTGACGTTGGACTAGAAGGAATTGCTCTCTTGAATAAATATGAATTAGCTCAAGCTGCCTTTTTACTGGTATTTTCTCGTATAGAATAAGAAGCATATGGGCAATCTCATGGTCCCTAGGGGGGTACAAAGTTTCAAGAGTACTAGAGTATAGAGCTTGCTAAGGTTATTGGATTGTTATTTATTATTATTCCTCCCTCGCTCTTCGTATCTACCACCTTCTTCTTTTGAGCTTACTGAAACTAGTGCGAGTAGGAAAGAATCTGACTCTGAAGTAGTCATTTGAATTCTTCCTGATATAATTCGTGTGCGAAGTCAATGTAAATTTGAACCTTCGGCACATTTTTTTCAATTTTCTCTAAGCAGCTTTAATACTCGTGAGGAACTTGTGCATTATTACAATTAAAAAAAAATTAATTGGATATGTGGCTCAAGATTAGGCAGAAAAACTCGCGGAATGAGTAGTATTCGTATGAATACTATGAGGATGCTACGGAGCAAACCCTTCCTGTTTGCAGGGGTTCTCTGAAAAATGAATTGTCATCTTGTCAAGCGCACACTAACAATAAGCAGTGCAAATGCATACGTATATGTATACATTTATAGACAAGTTATCTATGCAGCGAGAGCATAAGATTGAGTTGCATCTTAACCCTGGGAATGTGTGCAATCTCACGGCTCGGGCACGGAACAATGATAGTTGGGATACGAGGGAGTGGTGCAACATATTTGTCAATGGCCGGGCTCAAAAGCTTTTTAGCATACGCGTTAATTTAATCAGCTCTCTTTCAAGTTCCACGTCATTCTTTCCTCCTTGTCAAGCACTGTTCTTTCAGTGACTGTCGTCTATTTGTATGCCTTCTAGACGGGTCGTCGTAATATTCTGGTACCGCCACCGTCGTCGTATATTTCTTCCTTTGAATGGTACAACCACGTTGACATTGTTTGGCTGTTGAATTTAGAATTCTTCTTCCTAACAGGGTTTAATTGTGGTTCCATATTGTAAACAACTCTGCAGTGTAGAGGGGAGATCTTGCGAGATTAGAGTCCTTGGGGGAAGTTAGGGGTCGAATAATAGAATTTTCCTTAGGGGAGCTTTGTTTATCTTTTTTTTTATTTAACCAGAAACGGAGTGAAAACAACAGGGGAAAGTTTGACGCGGTATTTTGTACTAAAAACCATACGGAAACGCTTCCTACACCTATGGCGTTTATGTATTATATATGTATAGGTATGTAATGTATGTTATTTGTTTTGTATGGCGGAAGTGCTATGCAATGTGTAAAATTCATAGGAGTGGTAGAGGAGTTGCTTATCCCTTCTCCCCTGCGGTTTCAGTAGAGCTGAAATCTCTCTAATTTTGGAAATTACAAACAGAATTCTTGATTGGCTTTGTATTTGCATGTGCGTGTTGGAGAGGAAAAGAAAGGAATTCACTTTCAGGAAGAATTAGAATCGGAATCTTGAGTAGTTTCCCGTGTTCCTTGAAGAGAAAAGACTGGCGATGGAAAGATGGGGATTTTATTTCGCCTTTGAATTGAAAACCTAAATTGTGGTTGCTGGTTACTCCACACCTCCCACGAGGGTCTCTTTTTTCTCTACTTTTTATATAACACCTAAGGAACTTACAGAATTACGTAATATTTTACGGGTACGCACGTACACACATTTACACGGCATGTATTGAAATTCACTGGTATTAAAATAATCTAGTTCTCTTTATAGAGGCTCTTTGGCCTTGTTCTGTGACAACCATATATAATTTTCTACGCCTTAGCACTCGCTGGCACTCCGGCTACTGGTTGCTCTCCAGTTTGTTGTCAGGGATCTTGCACTGAATTTGTTGAGAGGAGGTGAGTACAAGCACGTTGCGGGAAATGCTTGTGAATAATACATATGTAAGTTGTATCTGCTGCGTATAGGATAATACCTATACTTATGAAATATTTTGTTCGTCTTTTAAAGTTGTGATACACATGCATGATAGAGTAGTCGCTGAAGCGGCAATGACGCTATTTGCATTGTCAGCATGCTACTGGGAAAGGAAGATCATCTGTTTGAGTGTGGGAACCTTTACCTATAAGCATTTTGGTTCATAATATGTAGTTAGTTTGGGTGTCGGTGCACAGTGCACACTCATGTTACTAAGCACTCGCGTTTTCTGTTTATTCATTGTGGTGGCTCCCAATTCTTTGATAGATTTCTCCCGTTTTCTTGTAAGCAATGAGGAAGTTCTCTGGGTTGACACATTTTGTAGAGGAAAAGCAACTATGCTGACTTTACGGCTTATGATGTACGTATTGTATTAGTACATACATGCATCTATAGTATAATCTATATATTATTGCTGTATACATACATTATGTATGTCTTCGAAAGCTTTAGGTGTATGCGGATGGTTTCAGTAAGTGTGCTAACCTGATCAGATTACAGTCATTCATCGTGGATGGAAGGGAAGGAGAGAAGACAGGGGTGGAAGACAGAGGGAAAGAAAGGAGAAAAGAGAGACACTGACTAGGATACTGAAAGAGAAAGGGAAATCAAGTCATACATAAGACAGGGAAGTAAGGGAAAGAAAAAAAATCGATGGAGAGACAGAGGAAGGATCGATGGGGAGGCTTGGGCCAGCCAGGGGGAAAGGGAGAGAGAGATAGAACAACTGTCACAATGTCATAAATTGTAATTTGTAAATAGAAGACAAATATTTTTTGTGGTTTTGTGTGTATCTAATAAATTGAACAATGGTGGAAACGACGAGCTGATTGTGAAGATGCGAATGGATGAGTGAGAGGTATTAGACAGGATATCAATGCATACAAATACATGTAGACACGTATACGTCGGAACTTCCCTCAAAATTGGACAAATGTGCATAAGTGACTGTCGTACATGTGTGTCTACTATTTCCACGAAACCGCCCGGCGGGTACAACAACAATTGCCTTTGATATAGAGGTGCTGTGAACGGGATGAAAAATAGGTACATGAAGCAAGGTGCAGTGTGCAGTGCAGGGTAACCTCATTCATTGACTTTTAGGATCCTATATTTGTTGCACGTATCTGTACTACCTGTGTAATTCATATTCAACTCACCCGTCACGTGTGGGGGGCAGTTGCAATCAATGAATAATAAGACAGACTGGGTGGTGATTGGTGGTAGGCTAATATATGCAATATGCATTAATGTGATAATACAAATGAGAGGAAGTTCATTGTATTAAATATGTATAATAATGCTAGATGCAAGTTATGCCCGCTGATGCACTTTTGCAGAGGGTTTGAAAGGTGAATGTGTGCAGAAGGCAATGTCCAAAAAATATCTTGTTCTCTCCTCTATTTGTTGAATGGGGAACTGAGAACTACCCTGAGGTGCACGAGACTTGTACTACTAATTAGTGTAATTGAGGGAAAGAGTAATTGTGCGAAGTTTTTTAGTGCGAGGGGGAGGGACGGGGGAGAAATTTAATCAATGATGATGAAGTTTACCCTTCCTTCTACTCTCTCTTTCGCCCTCCATACTCGATTCACATGTTCGTCCCAAAACTTGTATGTTCCTGTGGGAATACATAGGATCCATGGAACCGTGAAAGTGTGCAGCAATACACACGCTAGAACGTTTGCTCACAGAAGACGACTGACATTTTCGGGAAGGAAGGCAGCAAAATATGAATACAGTTAGAACTTCACGACGACTTTGTGCAACAAGAGTGGGACCATAATATTGCTTTTACTTTTCATCTCGACACCCTTTCATTTCAGGAAGTCATAGTCATATAGGCACTCGAATGGGCGGTTTAGGCAAGCGAGATAATTCTGTATGGTCAATACACATTTATACTCATGAGGTGACCCTCGCAATGTGTGATGTTTTTATTATCATGATACCAACAGCTGTAGGACGCTGGGATTCAGTTTTTTTTCTTTAGGGTTTGCAGACGTGAAAATTGGGGTTTAATTAACACAACACAGAACACGCAGCTTATTGATCCGAAATGGTTTCTTGTTAGTTCGAACGTGTGCAAAGGGCACACGCACACTGGAAGCAGTACTTACGGGCTCCTTATTCCCTAATTTGAATGTCTATAATTTCTCTTAACTTTGCTGTGTGAATCTTTCTGAAAAATACGATTGCTCCACAATGAAATGCGAACTTCCTTTCACTAGAACTCCTTTCACTAATGCGTGTATTCACGGCTTTCAAGTGGATTATAGCATTAATTAAATGATGCATTTAATTAGTACTTGTTGCAGCCACAAATGCATGTGTCTAGACGTCTAGAATGGATTAAAGAAAAGTGACAATATGCTGTAGCCGAAAATTATTATTGAAATGATGGCTGCGTTACGAAATTAGATCGACATGCTGTGATGAAAAGCAATTTTTTCAGAATGCCCATGTCAAATGTCGGATTTCCTTGTCAGTTTAATCACTCGTAATTGATAATTGTCTTTTCCGGTGAGAAATAGTGTCACGTTGAGTACAAATAAGTTACTATAACTTCATAAAATATATACAGAAGGCCATTGAAATGACTATTTTCCGACAACTGCCGACATTATTGCTGTCAATATTGTGTACATACTACATACTGTACATAGTTATACATATAGTGGATGGGCAAATCGATTTAATTGAGGGGTAGCATATAAAGTGAGGGTTGTGTAAGTGACTTTTTAAAGGTGCCCAACGCTTTGCTTCACACTGTATTCCTTCTGTGGCCAAGGTGGGCGAAGATTGAAGGGCGTTCAATCTTCATCTTCGTATACAAAAGGAACAAACGGCAGACATATAATTCGTCTGCATGTGATAGCAATATGATGAGAAAAGAAGGAAGGTAGCAAGAAACTTGCCAGCAAATATCTTTCATAGTGTTCATTTTTTTAATGCCTTTGACTGTCCGATATTTTCCATCTTCTGGTTAGATTTTGATTTACGTTCGTTTTGATGGTAGCAGCGAAATTCACTCTTCTTCCTTATTTCGTGATTTTTATCTGCATCACGCACCTTTTCACCTACTACCGCACCTTACCTTGTTTTATTCCTGGTGCCCGGAACTTGTCCTAATTATTTCATGAGCTGCTGACTGCAGTTCTGCCTTTTAGGAGAGTATGGTATACAGGAAGCATGTCGTATTGAGGACATTTTACACGGAAGAGTTTGTTGAACGCATCCCGGTTTCCGTGACTTTCATACTTGATTATTCGAAAGCGTATTAAGAAAGTACATGAAATGTTCCAGGCAGGGATAAAGTAAAAAACAAAGACTAGTGCATGCTTTTCTCAAGCTGGCTCACCGCGTGATGTGTTGAAGCTGACTGTGAATGTAATGAAAATATTCTTGTGGCGTCCTTCATTGAATTCATTTGGGCGCTAACACGAAGAATTATTTAGTAAATAATCTCGCGAATATTGTCATCTTTACTACCACCAGGAGGAAGTTCCTCCTGGTTGTTCATTTAAAGGGTTGAGCGGGAAAGACTGCACGTAATTTTGTTTTGTATGGCGTATAGGAATGTCAAAACTCTTGCATAATATTCTGGATAGTCGTGACGAAAGCACCAAGTACAGGAAGAAAACTGGAGAGATATGAGGAGGGACGTATGTACGATGTAGTTTCTTTGCGGGCTTTTGTCGTAGAAGTAAAAGCCCTGTTATTTTATTAGTGGTGTACCATTAACATTTAGTTGTGTACATATGGTTAAGTGTTTGACTTTATTAAATTTTCTTCTTCCCTCCTGAATAATAATGTGTTCATCCCTGAGTCCTTTGTATAGATTACATGTTGGCGCTCCAAACACGCGTCATCCTTTCTATCCTGTCCCGCTCGCCCGATCCCGGAGACAAATGTGAGGTCCGTTCATGCGAGTGAGAAATACTGAGTTGTGGTTCTCTTCATTCATCGTTTAAGTTTAAAGCGTCTAATGAATAATCCTTTTGTGTTTATTAAGCTTATTTTGTTCCATATGACCTATTATGTGAAATGGAAAAAGACATTGGAAAAAGACATTTATTGTGCTATCGATGTTAAGCATGTGTGTATAACTAAAGAGGAAATAACTCGCATCTTTTTCTTTCCTCACTATCCTTTTTTTCATATAGAAAAAAACGCATTCATTTTAAAAATGCAAAGCTTTCGTTTCTTTGAACTTCTTGTTCCATTGATTGTTGTTGGTAATTTTGATAATATGGGCGAAGCAGCGGGGGAGGACAGCATAAATTTTCTCGATAAAATTCTGCCTAAGTACATGCATATTTACATACATACACATATGTGTGTATTGTGTGTGTAATATTGACTCAGGTAACAAGTGTATTGCTTGTGGGGGAGTGTTACTTTCGTGTGTTCGAGGGTGTATTTTAATTTCTCTTATTTTTCAGTATTTTTTCATGCCGTTGATGACTATAAACATATGTATGTATGCAAATAGATAAAGAAATTGTATTTGTTGAAAATTATGTAGATATGTATGTACATATTTGTATGTAGAGGTAGACCATCAGAAACGTTAATATTCCTGTACTGTGAATATTGGGTATTAGTTGGTTTTAGGACCTGTTTAGGGTCATATTAAAGTTCGTGGATTAAATGAGGGATTGCATTGTTTGTGCTTTAAAATGAGTTGAGGAAATCAATTTGTGCCTTGAAATGAAAAAAAAAATTATTTATCACTGCCTCTGCTACTAGCGTCAGTTTTTTCTTATTGTTTTTAGGATTTAGGATTGAAATTAAGTGGTAATGGAAAGTAATTATGGAAGAAAGTAGAAAAAATTGAGTTCAAGAGAGGAGAGAGAGAAAGGGAGGAGTGTATGAAGCAAGTTTGTACGCAATTATGGTATACTATATTTACATGTTCGAAAGCGTTATGAATTTTTTTATTTACTCAATTAAAGTGCAGTAACCGTATTACACAAAACTCGCCCACCATCCCTCCCTTCATTGTTGACGAAATTGATTTTTATGACATGAAGAACACGGCGTTCCACACCTTTGCAAAAGCACTGTTTGTTCAGATGGCTCACATTCCTGGTAGGGATGAAATCATAATGAAATATTTAAAAAATTGGTAGGTGTAGGCAGAGGCATGTAGTAAGTAGGAGTTTTACTACTAGTACAGATCTGATCAAGGCCTGCAGTGAGAAATTTTTTGTTTCAGCACAGACTAGACTTGTGGGTGTAAATATTTCATATAGTATTTTTTTCTGTAATAGAGAAAAAACCAGAATTAGGAATATTTTTCGGGAACATGCATCGTGTGAAGCTGTAGGGAAATTACTAATTAGTTGTAACAGCGATAATTACTTCTTCATTCCCTTGGGTACAACACTGTTGTCCTTTGTTGTCTGTGAACTCAAGCTCCTTCTTCCCACGCTTTGCCCTGTGGGTTAGGCAAAGTAGAATTTTTCGGAAGGGGAAAACTTCAAGGAACTTGGGCGGAACACATACATATACATATGTACTATGTATGTATTGCTGTCATGGGATAAAAGAGTTTATTTTTACCAATTGCGATAAAAGGAATTTCACTTCGGTTGCGGAGTGGTTTTTCTCTACTCTTTTATTTTATATTAATTTCTAATTTCTCCAGGCTTGTATTTGATTGATGGCTACTTCTTTTATGTTTTCGGTTTTGATCTCTTTGACGAGATGTTTTAGCAAGAATCATCACGCTTTATTCAGCGTTCATCTGTACAAAGTAACTTCCTACTATTCGTATTCACTTTCCAGGATTAGATTTCGGAGATATTTTGCCATCACTGTGTAGTGCACTATATTTGCGTGCTGTGGCCAGTAATTTCTTGTTGGACTCATTCATTCCTTAATGCTAGTGTTTTGAGTAGTTATCAGCACATTTGCTGCTTTTTCAGTTTGACTGGTTTAGGGTAACTTTGGACACATTTGTTTTTACTTTTTACCATACGAACTTTCACTATTAAGTATTTAGTAGAATTTTATCACACATTTATACCTGCACTGCCAAAATATTTATTACGATCACACTGTAGCATTATGGTGGTGATGTAGCACATGCAGAAAGACACAGTTTTAATTAACTTGATAATTTATTATCTAAACAAAGGGTGAATTCCATTGGATTTGAAATATTTACACGAAATTCACACGCACTTTCAAGTGTAGAACTTGCCAAACGTGATTACACTAACCCTATTTTGTTGTGATTTTGGAGTGGACATGATTTGCCAGTTAACGACAATAATATTTTTAGTGATGTTAGACACGTTCCAAGTACTTACCATGTGCTCTTTCTTTTCAATGTGAAGTGTGTAGAATTGTTTTCCCTCTATTAATTAAACTTGGATAAAGCAAATTCTTTTGGTATCAATTTGTCGTTCTTTTGATAAAAGAATTGATAAAAAATATTTATCCTTTTGCAGGTATTTGACTTTTGAAAAGCCAGGAAGCTAAAGACAAGAAAAGTACACACAGAGTACTAGAAATCGAGTTGGGGGAGAAAAAAGAACATAGAGCAAGAATCTATATTTAATACAGTAATCGACTGCTATTATTTTCACTACACTCTTCTTCATCTTCTTCACCTTTATATACCTTTTCACTGCCTTGAAATTTATACGGACTCCCTCTGATTATTGACGTGAACAGTGACTCGTGTACTATGCATAAAATCATACGTGTTGTAGAAAAAGAGAACGATTGATTGTTAATGCTGAGCAAAAGCTGGAGACCAAGAAGACTGGTGTGGTTCTTTGTTCTCGTGGATGGAATGTGTCAATTTTGAACCTCCAATGTTGACAAGTGGTGGAAAACAGTATTCTCTTTTGTCATTTGTTCAGCTTTTATTTTGATTCCAGTGGTAGTCTCTGACAGTTGGACAATCCTCTTCGGCCATTGTGTGGTATAAAAAAGCATTTTTGCTTTTTATTTCTTCGTTTCGGCGTGTGTATACACTGTACAGTTTACTGTATGTTTTACGTGCATGAGTGTTCTACAGACGCACCAAAAAAAAAGATGGAATTGAATTTGGACATTTAATTATTATTTTGTAAAAACAAGGGGAAAGAAACCATTTTTATTGCACTTTTGGAATGACTTGTGCATTATATATGACCAGAAACGATTTTAAGTTAGTCATACTTTGTACATTCTGCATCGATTGAATGTTTAATGTTCCCGTCTTCAGTGAATGTGTACATTTTTAAGGACAAGCTATTGTTGAAATGTTTTCAATTTTTATTTTCTTCAAATATTTGAATGCCATGAAGTGATGCTGACCGAGAATGCTTCCACTCGAACCTACTTCTGTGTTGTCTGTGTAATTTTGTTTTTTCTACTCCGGTTATCATAAGCCTGGACTTGAAATTGATATAGTGTTTTAAATATTACTATATTACGAAGAAAAGGGCAAAAGTGGGAAGGAAACTAAAGTATTAGTACATATCTTCTGTTATACTTGGGAAATGCAATGTCAAAACAATGAAAATGTGGTAGTGCGAGAGAAACAGCTGTGAATCAATTCAATTAATACACAATCTATATATTCCCCTGTGAGTTTCCCATGTAAAAACACTGAATCAAACCATATACAACGAAATCGAACCAAGGTTTTCTTTTTAGAAAAGGAATAGCGGAAAAAACAATAATTATATACATATATTGATGTGTCTTGTTCGGAATTTATTCCTATAAATAATTGAAAAAAATCGACCAGTGTCGCAGAAAGCCAGTATACACAAATAGAATTTACTCGGCTTCCGAAAATATATCTTACTTCTAAGTGAGTTCTGTCTTTCTACTTATGTACGTTATGTCCTATAGGATATAAAAATGTCTGAAAGTAGCTCCTTGTGTGTTTCCATATTCAAAATGTGTCTCCTTGTTACGTATACAGCATATACATTATGCATCATATGCGATTATTACGAGTTCTGGGTACAACTTTTTTCACGGGAAAATTTTTATTCAGTTTTCCAGTATTTGTTGTTACTATTATGATTACATTCGGTATCCCGGCCAGTGAATTCTAACTTGTAAGCCGATAAAATTCCGGTATCATACTTTCTATAGGTCAGTTTATATTTGATATAAATTGGCATGACGCTAATAACGTACGCGAATTCCCCAGAGGGAGTGAGTAGTTGAGCAGGTGCATAACGAGAGGAGATTGGAAAATCTCCCGTTTGCATTAATCCAGCTAATGCTTTTTGTCCCCAAAATTTAGCTCCTGTCTTTCACCATGTGAACATGTCCAGTATCCAGATGTAGTCGAACTAAAGGGTATGTTAGCAATGTAAACTGTTAGCAATGAATGTGTTAAGGGTGGCTGAAAGAGTATCAGAGTATTTGAAGAAGAGACATAAGGCGACATAAGCCATGTCGACTATCCAGGAAAACTATGCCTAATGGTGGCCGTGAAGTGTAAACGCCTTCGGAGTTGATAAACTCCATGGAACAAAAACAATTTAAAAAAATATGCGATTGACAAGGGTATTTTGATATTTTTTGTATTGAATACTGGAAAAACTTATCCGCACGTATTTTTGCCTCGAAGTACTTCCAAATTGTATTTCACAGAGAAACCGATTTTTAAGTATTGAATTTGTTGCTGTGTTTACGTTAAGGAGCGTCACATACATACATACATACTACATACATACATAGATTTACGCACATAGATTTAATCTCACAGCCAGTTTTAACTGTGTAAGTGTAGATATATGAATTTTCAATCAGCCCTGCTCCGTTCTACATTCTTTTTATTGGAACATCATTTATTATTGTTACTCATACACCTTCAAGGCAAAGTAAATAGTGTAGTAGAGAGAAGTCGTAGACAGACGGCAAAGATGTATATACAGTTGTAGGTTCCTCGGGAATGCGGATGACCATAGAATTTTGGAGTGAAATATTTATTTGCTTTCCTCGACTGTTCGTGAAAAACTCAGGTCTAAACTAGAATCTATATATACATGTGATACACATA
>JAQGBT010005650.1:0-13901 GCA_034698585.1 Disparrhopalites patrizii
CTCTCTCTCTCTCTCTTTCTGTTTCTCTCTCTTTCTTTCTCTCTCTCTTTCTTTGTCTCTCTCTTTCGCTACTCTCTATCTGGACAAACAAGCCCGATGTTAGCTTTGGAATTTCATCTGCATATGTTTCAGGACAAAACCCAATGAGTTCGATGCAAAAAAAAAAAGTTGGTACTGACTGGCCATATTTCTCTCGTGCACAAAAAGTCCGTAGAATTATATGGAGAGTCAGTTTTTGAAGGATTTTGTCCGCCCCTGCATTTTATGGTATGTTATATATTTAAATAAGGTGAATGTCTCTTGAAGCATGAGTTCTTTTTTGTTTGCATTTGATAAAAAGGAACAAAAAGGGATATGTATCTAACAGAATTTGAGGGAAAAGCTTCCCCAAAAAGTTGTTCTTTTACAATGTGTAATAAAAGGTCTTGAATATTCTCTCGCTACATTTATTGTATGTTTACAAAGCTGTGGAAATGATTATTTCTGGGGATGGTCAAATGTAGGTTTACACAAGGTTTTGTCCTTCATTGGACGGTAGGGGAAAGCAACCATGAATACTGAGTGGAGATATTGGAGTTTAGAGGCTCATTTGAGTAACAATGTTGCTATTCATAAGGAAATGTGGACCTTCCAGGAGTTTTAAGAAACTGACCCAGAGAAAACTATACATGGAATGCAAGAGAGAGATAGAGGAGGAATTCTGGGAAGATTAAATATAATTTCTAATAATTCCCTCTCACATTCGTTGCCCAAAGCTCTTCGGACATTCATGGTGTGTGAAGAAATAGTGGAGACGTTGAGACGTTGAGACAAGCCTTGTTGCAAATGTAATTTGGTTGAAGCCCCATTTTTTTAGTGCTTATTAGCTAGTCTGTTAAAAAATTCAGCCATATTCCTAAAACTACACGCTTCCCAATTGTTTTTGAAAGTCCCTTCACATCCCTCAATTTCTCCATCACTTTATTTGTTTTCGTTAGAGAGAGGGTGGACGGGCAGGGAAGAAGTACTTTGTCCAAGCATATATATTTTTAAGATGCAATAATAAAGATTTATTACTGTTGTAACGGGAGATTCTCTGAGTAATCATTGTGCAGTTGTTAAGAAAGAAAAAAAAAAAGGTTTTGTTTCAATTTGTGATTAACGGGATTTTCCCCCACACCGCCTCTTCCATTTCTACCCCTTTGGGAAATGGCAACAACTTCCACCATTTCGAGTAAGTGAATATAACACTAATTGTTTAAGTAAATAATGTCCATTTTTGCGTGTGCCTTATTAGTCAGAAAGAGGAAGATGTGTCTATAGGCGGATGAGGTGACGCATCGGCCCATTCTGGCTCCTGTCATTATTATGAAGAATAATAAATTGTCTCAACAATGTACTTTTAAAGGGCTGTGTGATTGATCATGTACTTACACATTATGGAAAAAGAGGCTTTTTTCTCCCTCTGATTATTTATTCTGGCTTTGTTAATTGAATTTGGACTTGTGATTTGGCATACTTATATGTAATTATGTACATATGCATTGATATGTACGTGTTGGACATATGGATTATATAATGTATATGAACGTGTGTATTGTACCAAAAATGCAGATGGACATGTATTTGGTCTTTTTGTACGTACTAATAGCTGGCCGAAATAGTCAGAATCTCTCACGAATGCTTCTGCCAGCGTCTTGGCCGGGCCTCGAGGATCAGACGGAATGTCCCGTTTGTTCGGATTTCCTCATTGGGATCATCAGAATGTGTACTCGGGGTCATTCCTTCTGTCAGAAGTGCTCTGCCGTCGTCACCTCCTGTCCCTTGTGCCGGAAGGAGATGTCCCAAGTGAGAAATTACTTCATGGAATTCTTCATGGACCACTGTGTCTTTAAATGCAAGTACTCCGACCAAGGCTGCTCCACCGAAGTCGTGCCCAACGTGTATCATCCTCACACGGAGAAATGTCATTTCCGGTACGAATTTCCCCGGAGATTATGCGCCGTTAATTAACGTATTTAATTCAGAGAAATCCTGTAGGCAAATTTTTTTTAAATGACAAATACAACCGAACGCGGCCAAGGAAGTTCAGAGAGAGAAAATGGATGTCCTATTCCGATTTTAAAGGAGCAGTTTATGCGGGAAAAAATGGATATCTTACTTGGATTTTAAATGGACAGTTCAGGCTAGGGAATATTTGGGGAAGTAGACAAGCGAGAACATTTAAAGGATGATTAATTAATTTTTTTTAAAATCAAATATTTCCCCCCAAATTATTCTTGGATTCTTGGGTAAATCCATTTGTCGGGATTTTAATTTAGTTTGGGATTTTTTTTTTGTTTCAGGGAAGTAAATTGTGCCATGGTGACCCACGACAATTGTGACAAGATCACGCACTTCTTGGACTTCATCCCACATTTAAAAAAGCATCACAAGATCCGTGTGTTCAAGAACGGCATTGACTACTGCTACCGGTTCCCACGGGATTTCGGCAAAGTCTTTCGTATGTCTCTGTACTTTTGTCTTCATATTTATTTACTTTCTTCTTGCCACCATGTATTTTCCCTTTGAAAATGTCCCATAAATGTCTTTCAAGTGCAATGATTTGGTGAATTTGCACTCCCACATTTTTTTCAAGTATCAAGCGGGAACAACATCACTTGTTGATATTTTCTTGGGAACTTACAAAAAAAAAAAAACGTTGTGAAAAACCTTTTTGATGGTCACCATTTAATATTTGTTTTTTTTATATGTTTTCAGAGACGCCTTACGCCTACATAGAATTCGATGACAAGACATTTTTCTATAATTTCGCCACTTACCCCCTCACGACCGACTCTGAGAAGAAGGTGACCATCGCTCTTTGGTGGGTGTCCTTCTTCAATCCGGGGACGGACAAGTCCAAGTACATGTGCAAAATCAAAATTGCCAGCCGTAGTGATAAGGTATGTACCAATGCTGATGCATATACAAATGAAAAAAAATACGGATGTGTATACAAATAAGAAAAAATTAACAATTACTTTTAACTCGTATTGTTTGGTAATAACCAAGAGAAAAAAAAACTAGGCGGCAAGCGTTGTTGGAAAAGTCTTCAAAATATTATTACAAAGGCATAAGATGACTTGGCAATATTTAATAACAAGAGAAAATGTTCCTTTCATTACATTCCGTTTTTTTTTCTCTAACAGAACCTAATGATGGCATGGAGTGGACCAGTTCTTGATTTTCGAACTCCAGCGGAGCAGGTGTTGCTGGAAAAACAATGTCTGAGCTCATCACTGCCTGGCCTCAAACATTTCTGCTCCGAGGACGCCAAACACCCATCCTTCCTCTTTGCTCACGTCGAAAATGCGGAGATCTACAAGGTAATATATTTAATTTACTCCATTTGTTTCTTAAGAGGAGGGAAAAAAAGTTTTATTTTTTATGATTTAAATTACTTGTTCTTCGTTAATGGGTGATTAAAAAACTATGGGCATCGTGTTCAACATTATTTGATTAGTATTCTTTACACCACCAGTCGTAATTTCAACCCCCCCCCCTTTTGAATCCTTTTTGCTTGCTTCTTACACTTGCGAGGGGGGAAAAAGCCTACAGGTTTTAAACCCTTTCACGTCCGGTTTATTTGTTGTTTTGCCATCTTCTTATCCCTGCCTATGTACATTACACATTATAAGTTTGAGGAAATCCACCCAATATTTCTTTCTCGTCTCTCCATCTACGTGACATTCCTTTTCGTAGGGATTCTGGCTCATAAAGTTTTCAGAGGAGTTTTTTTTTTGCCAGGGCAGGAGCAAGAGCAATTAATTGTAACAGTTTATTGGTTCACAATTTCAAAAAAAAAAAAACTTTGTTGGACGGTTAGCCGGTTTCCATTTAAGTAGTTGGAAAAGTGATCTCATTTGCCCTTTGCTGTTCACAAGATCATAATTACTGACAGCTCAAAGTCTTGTGAATGTCCTTGGGTTTTGACGGTGTTTGGACGGAGAAGTGATAAAAAGTCTCAAACATGATTTTTGCTGGTGGCATTCGAGCGCCTTCTCTGGGCTTAAACGGGAACTGGGAGCACTCGTTAGTCGGCGGAGGTTGCAGGGAAAGGCTATAGGGAGACGCTTTGTTCACAAAACGTGTAAAGTGGAACAAACGATTATCACATAGCATGCGGTTAAATTATAGAATCAAACTTGGAATTAAAAAAAACAAATTTAATTAGTCGGAGAAAGCCAGAAGACAGTATGAAGGTGAAACGATGTGAAAATTATTTTATTATTATTTGCAGCTAGAAGAACCGGAAAAGCTGGTGCTGTCTTCGAATTCCCCGGAAGTGGTGATTTTATCCAATGACGACGCTGGAGGAATCAGCGATGAACCAATTTCTGCCATCGACCAATAATTCGTTTTTTGAAGTCAGAGAATATTTTTTTTTGTATTTTATACTCATAGAATACACTAACAATGAACTAACTGTACTAACTTTAAAAGTTTTTAGTATTTTTTTTACTTTTAGACACAAAGAGTTTATGTTTAAGAACCAAATAAATTGTCTCAGCATAAATGTTACACATTGTTAAGGCATATTGAAATGCATTACAGACACTAACACAGTGATTTGGAAAACCATCTGTATTGCATAGAGCATCATATTAGTGACTAGTCACACATTTTTTACTCTTCAAAATAACTTTCTTACTTCAAATAGCATGCTAATATTATTTTTTTAATCTGTGTTCCATTCGTGGAAAAGGGGGCAAAGCGAAAATGATTCGGGAAAATTAATTAGACTTGATTTGGATTTAATCTTTGATTATTCTTTTTAAAGAATCATTTTCGCATTGATCCTAAATCTTAATCCCTACTTTCAACACAACAATAACATTTCAGCGAGGAAATTCAAAATTCACGTATGCCACCGGTCTAAGGCCTCCATTGTTGATGTGGAGGTCTTGTTTCTCATTACACATTTATGAATGTGTATATTGCATATGTATACATCTGATCAGTTTAATCAGAAAAATTGTACATTTATAGGAGTCTAACTAATGGTAATATCCTTCGTGCACGACACTATGTTTGGATAAATTCATAAACCAATTCTAAATCTTGGATGTATGTATATTGCTATACTTAAATAGGAACGATAAAATCATAGACTTGGATATACTTATTGCATGGCGACATAGATATTCAATTATGGTAACTTTCTTCTAGTACATCATTAAATGTGGCCCCTGATCTGTAATTGTTAAGCGAAACGTTTCATGAATTAGTGAGAATTTTCGTCAATGGAAGAGGTCATTGGGATTTCGATGCGGGCGTCAGCTTAGTTTAAGAAGCAAATAACACGGCAAAAATTTTCTCTTTGCACGAAGTAAATTATTACTTCTTCGTTTTAATTTCATTAAACAATAAAACAATAAATCTTACAATTTCACAATTGAATTTCGTCGCGATTGACGTCCACGAATCACTTAGAATATGCCAAAAACATTTCAATTACGGTAAACATACAAAAAGTTATACGGCAGCAAAATTATGTCCCAAAACAATGTTGAAAAACGAGAATTACAAAATAAAGGTCAAAAGAAATAAGACGCAAAATATTTCTCACAAGTCACCAAAAGCCGGGTCTCTGGCCACTTCGAGCAAACTGATTAGCTGTAGTAGTACTTAGTAGTGCTTTTATTGATATAGACAAACGACGTTTAATAAGTTTTCAACAATTTTATATTTACCCAAGTAAATTTGCTATTTCACAAAAAAGATTGTGGAATGATATTCAGATTTCTTTTTCATTTTGATAAATACATTCAGAGAGTTCATCATGTGTTATTCTATAACTATCAGTATCAATCTCAAGTCTTCTATGATAATCTGGAGCACATTAAATTAACTTCCGAAGCCTTTTAAATTAATAAAAATGTAAGAATCAACAGTTTAAGTAGATATAATTTATGTACATACGTGCGTGTCACACGTCAATGCTTTTTACTATTGAGTCCAATAGCTTACAATTATATTGTAAATTGCATGTTATGCAAATGACTTTTGTAAGATACGAATGCTAACTTATTGGCAATTGCAATTTCGCCCTAATAACAAAATATTTAGCTGTGATGTATTGACTACGGAAAGAACAGTGCACTCCAAGATATTTATATTCATTAAAAATGTCGATGTCAGAGTTGCCCTTATTTAAAATTACATTTTCACAAAGCAGGATATTTTTAAAACTACCTCCTGTGTGCATTTGGTTTTTGTAATTTATATCCATGTAACTATGGACGTGACTCATTTGGCATGAAAGTTGGGGATATAGGTTGCCCTCCTAGGCATCAATAATTATTGAACTAGTAATTGACCTATGATGTACATATGTACGTACTGGTACCACAGACGCTGTAACTTTACACAGTATTCACTGCTGAGCAATCTTTAGAAAGAATCTATCGAAGTTAGCTATAACCCATTCCTTAGTGACACCGTAGGTTTGAATGTCCTGCTCCAGCTCCGACACCCATTCGGCTGCTGAAGCAATACCGCCAAATTTCCAGATAGCACTAATTAATTCATATCTTGCTAAAGGATCTTTCTGCTTTGCTGCGACTATTGCCCCTACCGCCGCTTTTACCACTTCTTCCATGTCATCTTTGTTAAGTTACTTAATTTTAACCTTTACTAACCGAGATAACAGTGCCAAGGGTAAGGGGAAATAACCTTTCGAGAAATGTAACATAAAAGCAAAACCCGAAGCCCACTAGGATTTGCATAAATTAAAAACAATTCTAGATTTTACTGGAGCATTAACTGGAACATTAACTGGAACAATTTTAACCCTACGGCTGGTATTAAGTTACCCCACTAAGAAAATAAAAAAAACTATGGAAAGTGACTGATGTTTTGGGGAAATTCGAAAACTTAAAATAAAACCCTGAGCGGTCGTGTTGTGTTCTGAACTAGAGGCTGTCAAGCCGTTTGGTTGGATAAGGGAATGACGTCTGACGCCAATAATTGTAGTGGACAAATTTATGCTGGAATAGATGAATTGTAGAGAAAGGAAACGCTAATGGCAATTATGAAAAAACGCTTTTATTACAATATGTACAGATCTTTTTCCCTGATGCGTCTACTAAAGTCCTTAATTGCTCTTATGAAAAGGAAGGTGCTGCAAAAGAGACCAGATGGGCAGAAGAGGTTGAGGGTTGAATAGGGAGATTAACCTGGGTCGTTACCGGAGGATTCGGCTTGGGTTTCAGGAGCTGAACAGGTTTTGGAGGCTTTTGGACTTCTAATTGTCTCCTTAATGCATACTCAAACTGTGCTACAGTTTGAGGCCTGCCAGCTGCCACGTACACAAGCAGCCCATCTGCAAGGAGTTTGTAACTTTTTAATTTTATGCGATTCACTCATATTAGGATCAATTGAATAAAATAAAAGACATTTAGTAGTGCAGTACAGCTTGGGACAATCTTCCCACCGGAACAAAATATCTTAACATTGTTTCCTAGCTTGCTCTCTAGTAGTTTCCTCATTAAAAACCCGACGAAATTATGATGATTTGCCAAGGGAAAACATCAAGGGCCAGTCTCATTTTTTTATGCTTGGACTGGGGGATAGCCGTCGGAAAAGTGGCAGAAACGTTTCGTGCTAAATAACAAATTATAAAAATTAATTTAAAGATGGAGGTATAGGTAGGGTAGTGAAGCGGTTGGCATACGAGAGCAACGGAAAAAGCTGACCTCCTCTCAGGGAGAGTTAATAAAAAAATTCAAAAAACAAAACCTGACGCACCACTGGGACAGCAATGAGTCAATAAAGCGAAATCCAAACAAAAAACGTTTTAAAGAAGTACCTATTTATGACTTACTACTGGAAGAGTAGTAAGTGAATGGGAAGATAATTAAAATGAAAATTAAATTTTCTATTTGCTTAAGACCCCCCTGTTATTTTATCCCGGGACAGGATAAACAACTCATAGAAAAGCGAATTGTAAAGCGACATGCAACAATCCGACGTGAAAGTAAATCCAAGATGGGTTGGAGCCGTTGGATTCCTCCTGGCAAATGGGATGTTTTAGAAGCCAATAGTGACGGCAAAATGTGATTTCTCCAAAAACCGTGGTAGACGTTTTACCAAAAACAACTAAATTGGTATAATTATTTCTAAAACAACAACTAAAAATTAAATGACAAACTGACAAAATTACGCCTTCACAAAGGCAACAAAAAAAAGAATAAAAAATTCAGGATAGGACAAGACGGAGAGATAAAGTTCAGTTGAGCTCCAGTTTTCTAACTGGCATTTTTCTTCGTCTGTATATGTATACATTAAGCCTCTGGAAATTACGGGTCATTTCCAAAGAGGGAAAAAAATTATTCAAACTAAAAAATACATTTATTTTAAATTAAAAAAAAACAGTATAGGAAAAATACATACATATGTAAAGGCATTTCCTTTTTATTTTATCCGGAGTCCCTTTTATTCAAAAGAAGCTCCAAACATCTTTTATTCACAAAATCCCTTCAGCTTGTGCTTCTCAAAATATGTTGATAAGCTTTGGCCGGTCATTCCCATTAATTAACAAAAATATCTCCATGCTTATCGGAGATACGCAAATACCCATACCTTCCCTTTTTCCACAAAAAAGGTGAAGACTTGGAAACATTTTTTTACACATTTTCAAAATAGTATTTTTATTTTTACACGAAAAAGTCCACACGACAAAAATACTTAAAATAATCGACAATAGCTTCAGATCAGAGGAGTGCGTGGGCGTCAATGGGGCGCTCATATCAATGTTGAGTTATTCGGGCCACGTCCGTCAGTTTGGCGTTTGCTAACGCCCGTAGGAAGGGGTCTGGAAAATCCCAGCTTGTGGCTATGCCTACCGATCGCTGGATGTTAAGCTGAAAGTTAATGTTCCCCTACGTTAATGTTTTCTTTACCGTGAAATTCGATCACCTGATCAGGTTTCTTATCCGTACTGTATTCAATTCATGGTCACTTACAAATATGTATGGTTTACATACAAATCATTCAAATATGTAAATTCCGTAATTCTATGTACCACACTAGCAACCACTAAGCGATTCGTGGTCACTTCTTTTCCAGTATTTGGGTTGCTGTTGCTGGTTCATGCTCTGTATTTTTTTGAACTTAAATTTATGTAATAAATGTGGATTATGTGCCTGCACAGAATGAAATTGCTACTGAATCCCCGGAACCAATAATCCCAAAGCCGGCAAGTTCCTCTACAGATGATTCTCCATTTTCAAGCAATTACTTCGTATGCTGGTTTGAGGATATTGGGACTGTTTGTTGCAAGTCTGAATTATTTATTCAGTTCTTGGATTTGTTGTTCTGCTTGTGAATTAATTATTTTGCCTCTGCATGTTGACATGTATTTTGTATGTAGCCATGTATTCCAATTCCCACTGACTAACTGATGACGTCGCGAATTCTAGTTTTGACGCTAAACTTTTGCAGCAAGCCAAGCGGAAACCATGTTCGTACAATGTAGACATTTTACGAACATGGTTTCCATTTGGCTCGCTGCAAGAGTTCATCTTTTACCGTTTAAAAGAGCAAGTCTCTTTAAACGACGTCAAAACTTTGCTTCTTCAGCTAAGCGATAAGGTAAATAGAAACGAAAAAATGCACACCATGTTAGTAAAAAAGTAATTTCGGGAACAGTTATACCATAATATTCTCGAGTATTTTTCTGCATTTGATTTTCTTTGCAGAACTGCATTGTGTGTAACTGTCATAGCTCCAGTACTCCAATTATGCATTACAAGTCCTCCGGTAGTGTTTCCGCGATCCGCGACCCTCTTCAATTCTGAAAGCTGAGCTTCTTAGCACTCCAACAAGCTAATGCTCTCGTGGCTTGGTCTTGTTGTAGAGAAGTTATTAGCAAAAGAGCCGGTTGCGTTTTACGGCGAACATACGGTATGTCCTCTCCATGTTCTTTAATGAGGTCAATTCAGGTTAGGCTTCGTTAAGTTATATAATGCTCCTTTTTGCTCTCTTTATGTAGGTATGCAAGAGTTACTTAGGGTAACTAAACATTAAAGTTTTCTGAATTATTTTGTATGTTATGTTTATTTTGACGTTTTGCACAACGGCCCCTTCACATTGTTTGGGTGGCGGTAAAGGAAAAATATGCACGAACTGATTAAAGTCATTACGGATTTGTAAAAGACTATTTGAACTACTGGCTACCTCGACAGTAGTTTCTTTGTCAAGAAATTGCAGAGATGTATAGCTAAGAAAGGACTCTGATTTTTTAACTTTGATTTTTGAAAGTTGGAATATTGAAAGTTTCTATAATTGAAGCTAAAAGTCTTCAGTCTTTCGAAAGCATTCATTGATAATTCCCGTAAGTCTTTAAGAAAAGACTTTTTAAGAAAAAAACGATTTAAACTCATTATACAGTGGAGTCTCTATATAACAACTCTGAACGAAAAAATATTGTTACAGGGAAACGCTGTTATATGGAACATAAAATATGTACTTTACATGTATGAGGGGCGGAAAAAATAATGTTGTTATACAGAAATGTCGTTATAACGAGACTCGTTATAGACTCCTTTGTACAGGGAAATGTTGCTATATATAACATAAAATATGTACTTTACATGTATGAGGGGCGGAAAAAATAATGTTGTTATAACGAGACTCGTTATAGAGAGACTCTACTTTACAACCGCATTAATGAAAGTTATTCTACACGTGCTCAGTTTAACTCTTGCGTCATTGATAAAATTAAACAAATGCACATAAGTATTTCTAAATACACAGTAGAAAAGCAATATTCATATAATAGTCCTATCTTCTATAATACTAAATCGTGTTTATGTCAAAATATTATGAATGCGATTGAATTTCCCATTTATCAGTATGTTTGTGGTGCATAGTTTGATTATTTTACCTCTTCCTCCAATAAGTACATATTTCATACACAAAAGGTTGAGACCGGTGGCATAATTTTCCCTAGCACAAACTAACATGTAACAATTACACAACACATACATCTTATAGTTTCTTTACATACGTACTTTTCATGTGCAAAATTTGAGTTATTAGAAACTAGAAATATACATTTCCTACTATCTAGTTGTACTAAGCATTGTACGTACCATGTATTAAATAGCATCAATCATTATGCGGATTCCGAGTAATAATTAATAATCCTATAGAATGGCTGAGTAAATGTAAAATGTTTGTGTGTATGGACAGTATATATACATACATATACCTTGTAGTAGAAGTCCCGTAATTAAATTGATGCTTCCACTTTGTTAAATAAATCCTCCATTATTTAAACACAAATGCTCTTTTAATTTTTATTTCAAATTTCTATCACGGTTATGCCTGTTTACGATGCTTTATCTAATTATTGCACTATAGTCCCAAAAACTCCATTTTTAGTGAGCAGTAATTTTTTTTATTGTGTACAAGAATTAAATGATAATGACTAAAAATGTACAGAATTAACAAACTATTTTCAAAAATTTGTGGTAAGAATCAGCATAAGCTCTCACCAATTTATACCAAGATAATATACACATTTTCATTCAGTTGAGTGAAGCATTGTAGGTGGTAGCTTATTCCTATAGAAGGTCCGTGAGATCTAAAGTAATCAGTGCTGCTCTCCAGCCGACCGTTATTAGAAGATGATATCGAAAGGCTTGTAAATCCAGGATAGTAAATACTGAGTCGTCTCCCGCGTGTTCGTCCATAATTGACCCACGTCAATGCAAATGATTTGGGATCCGTTGGCAGGGTTGTGATTGTGTTCACAAGCAGAGCATTTCGTCGGGGAAAGTGTCACATCCGGCGAGAGGGTCGTCGTCTCTCCTGGAATTTCCGCCAGGGAAGTTGTGGAAGACTCCGTCGTTTCTATTTCCACGGGATCAAGCGCGACTGTGGCGGGAGATGTCACGATTGGGGCGGAAGTGACTGGAGAGGGAAGGACCTCTGGAATTTCTACGGCTTGTGCCTTTTCCAGCACTTCTAGGGTTCCCACCTAGGAAAATCAAATGCAATAAGAAGAATTTAATTTAATTTTTCAATCTAAAAAATTGTTAATTTCAATTTATGTTTCAATTTAAAAAATTTTCAATTTCAATTTATTTGTCAATTTAAAAAATTTTCAATTTCAATTTATTTGTCAATTTAAAAAAATTTCAATTTCAATTTATTTTTTGTTTTTACAAATGTATTTTTCACAAATATAAAGGTATTTAGTTTTGTTTTTAAAAATGTGTTTTTCAAAAATATAAAGGTATTTATTTTTAATTTAAATTTATCTTTACATTTATTGATGACATTCAAACAAACAATTGTTGTTTTTATGTTAATTTTAACACTAAGAAAAACTCCAGGAAGATTTTTTTTTTTACCTGCATGATCATTGGGCTTGAGCTAACAATACAATGATAAATCCCATTGTCCTCTGTCTCCACCTTGTGTATGTAGAGGATGCTGAGAGAGACTTCTCCAGAGCGTGGGAGGAGAGAAATGGAGATTCTCGGGTTTTTGGTGATTAGCAAATTGTTAATTCCCAGCAAAACTTCCTTCTCATCCTCCTTCCTAATCCACATAATCTGAAAGAAAAACAAGAATTCCTGTATTTAATCGGATTTTTAACTAACTAAATATTTAAAAACTGTATTGTACATTCATGAAATGTAATTATTACGTATTAATATTATTTCAGTAACCAGCTAAGAAATTCTAATATCAGAAAATTTTTGTGAATCTGGTGATTTATCATTGATTTGACATTATTACAATCCTTTGGAGCATCAGTAGTTGTATTTAGTATGGTATTATTTCCAGTTTTGTACTGCCAGAATTTTTTTATTTGTTTTTTTTTCTTAATTTTAAACATTCACATTTCGTATTCAAAACTCACCCTATTTGGCCCAAGATAGCGGACATTACAGAAGAACTCGATGTTACTGCCCCCAGGCACGGTGATATTCTTGATGGGATCCGCGAATTCCGGGCTTCCTGCTGGCAATTTAAAGCCGTCCGCCACATTCACAAAACTGAGGGAGGAGAACTGGAATAAAATGAAAGTGGCGAGGATGACAAGAATATTAATGTTTGGCAAGAACCTCCATTTGCCCGGACTCCTGTCCATTTTACGACTGCTGAATAATAAAAACGACCGGAATGGTTCTATTCGGAATAATTGTGGGGCTTCAGTCTTCATTGTAGATACTATATTGTATTTGTTTTATGTTTTATGTACAGAATAAAAATAAATCCGATCTCTCCCACAGTCTTCAGACTGTACAGGTTCTTCTGGGAATAATCATAGACCACAAAATAGGGATTTGTTTGTTTTTTCTTAAATATAGAAAAATCCTTTGAATTTCTAATAAAGATGGGAGGAGGTGGAGTAATAATAATAGGAGCAGTCAGGGCAGAAATGCTTTCTCAAATGTCGGGCAATGTAAGTAGTGCACTGTAATAAGAGTTATGCATGATCGCTTTTTCCAGAATAAGAGAGAGAGAGAGAGAGAGAGAGAGAGAGAGGGAGAAATAATAATAAAGATGATCTTGCCCTTTCACTCTTGTATGATATCAGAATGTGTAAACTGCGCCTTAGCTCCCAAGTACACCCACAACGATTATTGTATGAGTCAAAAGTCTTAAAATACTTGGAAGGAGATCATTTCCCCTGGATGTGTACTTAATCGTGTCCATACAAGAATCTTATTCAAGAGCTTTTCAAAAGCATTTTACCCTCCCAAATTCCTATGATTCAGTCCTCTTGAAAGACAATTTTGGTGGAAAGATAAAATAAAGCATTTTGGGCCTGAGTCCAAATAAGTAAGTAAAGTAGCAAGCTTCTCTCTCTCTATCTCTCTCTCTCTCTCTCTCTCTCTCTCTCTCTCTCTCTCTCTCTC
>JAQGBT010005651.1:0-13901 GCA_034698585.1 Disparrhopalites patrizii
GAGAGAGAGAGAGGAGAGAGAGAAAGAGTTGACTGCTTTTGTTTGAATTTGAATTAGATGAGAATTGACCTTTGTTGTAAGTGGCAGTCCGTTGCAAGGACTACATAACTCACAGCCACGATGACTTAACTCTCGATATAATGATGATAATAATAATAGGGACAAGTTGTCATCATTGTGGCAGAAAATATACTAATTATTATAACAAGGTAACGAAGGACAAAACGGCCGAGACGAAGCAAGAGGGAGAGAGAAGGAAAGCCCTGCTTTTTGCCATTTGCAAAAATATTCATATAACTTCTGTGTGTATCGTAATTCCCCACCAATATCACGTAGTAAATTGAGATACATTTCCCCCATAGAGATGGACGTCCTACCTCTATTTTTGCCGGGAATATGATTTGGGGAAAGGGAAATAGTAAACTCACAATTTGGGAGTTCCCCTTCAGAGATAAAGAGGGAAAGTCCAGGGAGTTTTATCTTCTTCCTCAATTGTTGACTGGAAGGCTTTCCGAAATTCCTGAGAACATTAATAAGGAATTCATTGCCAGCGTAATTACACCACAATTAGGACGGTAAAAGGATGGGAGATAGGATTAGATGTGCTATGCATTAAGCCGACGAAATGATGGAGGGGAAAGGAAGTTATATTATATGTTGATAAAGCCTCAAGATATTCATCTGTGTGTGAGCGGACAGATAATATTACTGTTATTTTACTATTATAGTACACAATAATGGGGAACGTCACATTGTTAAAGGGATGGCAATGAACCAATATTATTTGGGTGTCATGATAAGACACAGTTAATTCTGACAGAGACCTTTTCAATACACGTATTTACATAATATTGGGCTGACAAGAGTTGAGAAAGTAGAAAGAAAAGTGGCAAGAACCCTGGTTTTATCATTGGCAATACTCTGATTTCCTGAGGTCTTCCTTCAACCGTGGTGGATTGCAGCTATTCTTTCCTACACTTGTCAAATGTACTGTTCTTCCACTTTATATGCATTATATATGTATAACATATAAATCCTCAGAACAAAAATGATGTACTGAGGGAAAAAAATATGATATCAGTCGGAGGATGAAGGGTAATGTGTGAGGACTGTTGACGTGCGTACAAAGGGAAAGGACATAGGTATTATTACATTCATATATAAAAGGGAAATAAAGGGATAAAATACACAGCCTTGTCTATCCCTTCCCTTTACCTTCCACATGCCAGAGAGATATTTTCATCTATTTTATGGTCTTCCGCAATTCCTTGTCAATTTCCTAGACACACACACACACAAATCTATTTTCAATTGCGTCACGTTGTCACAATCCCAACCATTGGGTGTACACATGCAGAAGGAGAGAAATTGAGTTGGAGTTAGTATTTATTGTATGGTGTGCAAATTGTTTTTTTTTTGTGAAAACATGTCATTAATAGAAACAACTGAGCCTACAACGTGTCCAGGAATGATTTTGTCTCTCTTCCCCCTTTTTATTCCTTCCTTATGTATGCAACAAAGGTCTCAACATCGTTGGGCTCCTGTGAAGTTAAACTTGATCAGTCAAGGCATTTTAAAGAGTGAGATTGGCACTAGATGTAAGTACAAAGAGGAAATACTGCTTGTCCATGCTCTTTTTATTCTCTCTTCAATCCTCTAGTTTTTCATGCCGCAATAGATACATTTGAATGGTAGAATGGAAATCTGAAGGCAAGAGAAGCAGTATGTGTTCGGCATATTTGAGCAGGAGAAATGTGTTTGGATGACAAAAGTTGAGAAAAACAAAATTGATTTTTTCGGTTTATTATTTCCTTCAATTTTGTGTTGTCTCCTCGTCTGTATTTTTTTTTATTTTCTCTGCATGCTTTTGTTTTTATTTTTTTTTCACTTATTTTTTGTTTTTGTTTCAAATAGCATCTCAGGGAAGGGTAGAAGCATAGAGAATCCGGGGAGCGGTCGTCATCGTTGTCATCTTGTCATTTTGAATGAGACAAAAATAACGTGAGGAAAAAAAAACTGCATGCAACAGTATCACAATCAAAGTGAGAAATAAGCATGAAGTCGTAGGAAAAAAATTGGGCTTGAAAAAGGATTACGTAGGCACTGCTGAATAACTGCTTAAATAAGAAGTATTGTATAAGGACCTATACAAATTCTCACACTTATATACATATACATATACATATGTATGTGTATACTCCGACCGAATAGCTTGTGTAGCCGAAAGGCGATCGATGGGCTAAACCGGGAAGATATGCACCTATTGCAGGTTGGTGCTGGTAAAACTCACACATAATATTATTTGCCAATTTATTGTGACAAATTAGCGCGAACGTAGTAGAATGAACCCCATGCGAATCTTACTATAATTGACCCAGTTATGGCCTTTTTTCTGCAGCAAGTACCAATATTACTATCAACGGTGTATCCAGAAATTTGATATTTGATTCAAAACTTCAAAATTCCCAAATTTGATTCATTTAATTTGTTTAAATAAATTTTTACTGATTGAAATGGAAGTTAAACGGAGCAATTAGTGGCTATTTCCAAATTACCGTGGATCATTGCTGTAGATTAAGTTGTTTGTGTATTATTGTTGAAAATACGTATCGCGTTTTAGCTGCACCAACCTGTACATTGGCGTACGTAGGGATTGATATGTAATAGAAACAGACTGGAAAAATCAGAATGTCACGTAGGAAATTGCTGATCAGAATAGTAAATGATCGACCCTCTATTCTTTTGTTTGTGTGTGCATAATAAAAGTATGTGTGGAGCCCTTTTTTGTTTGTTTGGAGAGAGATTGAATGGAAAAGATGATCTTCATGATCATGATGGTGGTCTTTATTTCGCCAATACTAAACTTCCCCAAGTGGATAGGACCACAAGGTTTAAAGAGAATCGCCATGCAAAGACTTGAAAGAGGAAAAAACAAGAAGGAAAAATTAATTTGCTAAAAAGTTTTCCTAAAAAGTTTCGCTAATTTACTATTAGAGTAAAAAAAAAGATTCTCACGACGTACCCTCGTGCTGAGTGAGATGGACAAATTGGATTGAGACGAAGTAAACAAAAAATAAATGTAATTATGGAAGATGTTTATTATGATCTTTTGTTCTGCCTCTCTGGAGTGCTTTTTCTTTCTCGCTCTCCTCGTCTTTTGCCTCTCCGTACTACAAACCAGGAAATATGTCAGAAGGGCTGAGCGATGCCGCATTTATTTATGACCATTATTTTTCTCACTATTTACCTGAGTGTGTGTAATGATTTAATTGTGGGGGTCTCCCTCACTCTGTCCATGTCTCTCTCCAAGTACCTTCCCATTTTTTCCCTGAATAAATAAATATTTAGCACTAAAATCAGCAGTGGTGCCGTATGACTTGCATTTAATTTTAGACAGGTCTTGGTGCCAAGAGGATGAGCTTTGAGCAATTAAAAAAAATATTTTACTTTTAAACTTCAGAAGTCGTTTGTGTGATCTAACTACAACAGCTGAAGCTACTTTGCTGTTTCCTATACAAGGGGGAAAAAGTCTGGGCTTCTGATTATATAGTTACCCCTATAATGTATACAGATACTGATATACATATACACGAGACATACTTGATTTTTTCCCCCTTCCAACGAATATAATTTGCATGAGGTAACCTTAACGCATTTTTTACGACACTTTTTATACCTTGCATAATTACCTGTGTGCACGGACCCCTGCATGTTTGCCAACGTCAGCAGAACTTGTAGTACAGTCATATTTGAAGCTGGATTACCTGCTTCAAAAATTCTTCTCCAATAGTAGCTCTACACACACAATTTGGGGATGAAATACACTGTAGTCCCACAGTCGTGCCTTTTTCATGGATAATTTCCCTTCAGTACTAGTTATTCTCTGTCATTACCATTATGTATTGTTATTAGCATTTCCCCCCTTTTTCTATTCCTATTTGTTCAATTTTGCGGATCTCCAGCGTGGTGGCGGCCCTTTTAAAAAAAAAGAGCAGTAAGTAATCACTATTGTAATAACAAGGTTGGAGTTTGCTCAAGAATATTTTTATTCCCTGTATGGAGAGACGCACGCCAAAATGCAAGAGGGAAATAGAGAGAAAGACAGAGGAAAAAATCGGAGTCTTGGACAACATCTTTTTTTTTTTTTGGCAAATTGCATTTGTAATAGTAGCAATAATAACAGAACCTCTGGCCATTCCCTTTGTTCTCTGGTTCAGAAGATGGTCTTGGTCCAAAGCGCCCCACCACTGGCTGGGCGTAGCATTTGTGTCAACAATACATATAATAATGAAGGGCGATAGGGATGATAATGACTCTGTAAACTCTACTAGACCTTCCAGGAACAAAGCGCTTGGCACTAGGTCCTTTTATATTGTTTCGTCCCTATGCCTATGCATATATACATGTATCTTTGTGCCTATATGTGTATAAGAGAGTAGACGAAAGAGTTAAAGATAGGGCCAGATAGTCTTTCGTCCTCCTACCTTGGGCGATGTGGGAAGCCTTTAAGCACACACACACACTTTTGCTTGGAAAACGTGGCTACCGTTCCCACGTGCATTTTCTACCCCCGGAGAGACCTACAAAAAAAAAGATGTGCATAAAAGCATCTCGCATTCACATCTTCGTCTCGTTTGAAGAGGAGATGAAGGGAATGGAATTATAATTAAAACCAGTGGAGTAAATATTTGAGGAGTTAGTTGGGAGTTTTTGTTTGGAGAGATGTACATACATAGGGAGTGTTATATGTCTATGGGTCCATATGGAGGTTTTGGGAAGGTGTTGGAAGATATCATTTGACATCATGTAAATAGTGACAAATTAGTTCCCACAAAAAATCAGCATAGCCTTCGCCGCTGGTCTGTGTGTACATAAACCTTTTTAATGCTCATGGGCTTTTAACTGTAATTGGAAATGAATACGTGCTGGTTGTTTGGAGCCAAGTCATAAAGCTCAAGGTGTTACCCTATTCATACTAAAGACAGGGGAAGGGAGAGAGAGAGAGATGAGAGAGACAAGAGACTCTTATTGAGTTTTTCCCATACTTTTTCCCATCTTATTATATGGATTTGTGGAGAGGAGAGGAGAAACAAGTCCCATATGACACCCAAGATTCAAGTTTATTTATGTAAATAAAGAAGGAAATGACTTGTACTTATATATAAATCCGTGTCCCTTCTAACATGAGTATATATCCAGGTAACTACAGTCCCCTAATTATATATGTTAGTATACATATGCATCTAAGCGACTTTTTTCTCCCTCTCTTGATTTTCATGCAGTTTCTGGGCTTGATGTTCACACGGAACTTTTTGGCAGAGTTTTTGTTTATTCGCAAAATAAAAAAAACTTTTATTTATTACGACCACATAATTTCCCCGTTCTTATTTACACTTTACCGTCATATCACATGGACAATGAGAGGGTTAATTTTTTTTTTATTATATTTTTTTTTTGCGCCTCATTTTCCTTATATTTTAATTAAGTACCTCCACAATGACAAAGGGTGCCCTGACGTGAATACTTACCAAATGTTTTTTGGGAGGAAAAAAAAAAGACTCCAAGGAGGGTTGGATTTACTTTTTTTTATGCAATTTTTTTTTGGGGGGTCTGGCTTCTGTTATTCTTACTGTTTGCAGTATTTTTTGTGACTTGATGTTACTGTATATACCTTTTCGTTGACTTTGGTAATTGGTTGGTATGGTACCCCTGGTGAGGAAGGAGAAAGATGAAGAAAAAGAAGAAGAAGAAGACGGAGGAGGAGGAAGAGGAAGGTTACGTGTGGAGATTAAATGCCACAGACTTTGATGAATGTCTTTGTTCGTGGGGCGATTGTTTTTCTTTACTTTTCAGAGGCCTTTACCAGCATGTAGAGGGAATAACATCGTTCCGCTCATATTATTATATATTTGCGAATGACTTCCATTTTTCATGGATATGATTGGGAGAGAGAAAAAAGGGAGAGACAGAGAGAAAGAGAGAAAGAGAGAGAGAGAGAATAAAAAAAATTCAAGTACCTACATACATAGCTTTGATAACATTATAGGAAGCCGCTTTCTGAATCACATGTGTACGAAGCCCCATTTGCACACTAAAACAGACCACAAATCAATTTGATGTGATAAATTTCTGCGTATCCCTGCACACATAAGAAATAATGTTGAGAGAGAGAGAGAGAAAGAGAGAGAAATCTAAAAGTCAAAGAAAATTCAGGTAAGATTTTCTCTCGATTTCCCATCACAAGCAAAACAAAAAAAAAGAACACACAGAAAGAGAGAAAAAAAAGAAGAAGAATGGAAGAAACCTTCGACATAAGTCTAGGTTATAGGGAGAAACTTAAACCTATGAATCATTTTTTCTCACTTTTTCTACTTTTGCTTTTCTGATTTGTACTTGAAAACAAATCCTTCACACAAGTTGAAAATTATTGTTCAGTTTTGGCATCACATATGCTATACATAACGACAATAAAATTCAAGGGATCTCCCAGAGGTTCCCCTCTGTTTCTCTAACCTTTTTTCAAAGTACAAGGAACACATTTGTTATCGGCGGTGCCTCCAATATTTTTTTTTTTACCACACATACCCACTTTTCTTGCTGTCGAAGCCTTTTGTATTTCCCCCCTTCCATTTCCCTTATGCTTTTGCAATATGTTTCTTTTCTTCAATAAAGGGGGAATTCGCAACAATCCAGTAATACAATTGGCCACTAGAAGACAAACATTTTCTTCTTCTTTTTTTTCTGCATTCAAAAGCAGGGACGGTAAAGGCTCGTATTTTGACTAGTTCACCACAGCTAGTAGTGGCCCAAAACTTACCTTCGGGGACAATGGAAGGTGAAATGATAATGTCCCCTGTTGTACCTCCACAACAAAGTTTGTTTTGGACCCAAAACTTTTCTGATAACTTTTGGGAATTAATGTAGTTTTTTTTTTCTGCCGGAGTGTGGCATGTGTTTGTGCTGTAAATGCAAAAAGAGAGAGGTAGGCAGAAATGTTGGCT
Organism: Disparrhopalites patrizii; assembly: GCA_034698585.1. Classification (NCBI taxonomy): domain Eukaryota; kingdom Metazoa; phylum Arthropoda; class Collembola; order Symphypleona; family Sminthuridae; genus Disparrhopalites; species Disparrhopalites patrizii. The sequence goes on from JAQGBT010005651.1 coordinate 7,002, forward strand.
GATGTCAATGGAAAGGCATGGGGCGAATGCCTCTCTCTTGGAAAAAAACAGGGAGTGCACCTGTATACATATTACAATACATATTGATGGGAGGCCAACTTTTATTCAGTAGGGATAATCCCTGCTGCGGACTCAGGTGGTTCCGACGAGCATTATTAATAATTTAAGCATTTACATGTGTATGAGAAGGTGAGCATAGGAGGATTCGCTATTTTTACCATTGGTATATACACTTATGGTGCGTAGGTACGTATAGGTATGCATGTATGTATATCCAAATGTATTAGTATAAGAATTAGCAAAAAAAAAATCATTATTTGGTGGATCTCCTTCAAATTCTTTTTGGGGCACCGTTTTTTTTTTTATTATGAAAGGGCACAAGAAAAGTAAAATTAAAGCTCTTGGGGGCGCTCCATCTGTATAAGAGATGAACTAATTTGAAAATATAATTGTCTCTAACCCTTTACCCCCTCCAACTTAAAAAGTAAATATTGATTGATGACCCAGGGTGGAGGAGACGATCAGGGCCAACAATGTTTTCCTTTTGTGAATCGTAGATTGCAGTGAAATGAAGTATACTCCAAGGGGAGAAATACAGAATGATAAGAGAAAAAAAGTCTCCTGGTAGTAATTAGAGTTTGTGGGAAAAGAAAAAAAGTAAAAAAAAAAAAAGGATGGTGAGTAAGTCAATGTCATGTTGCCACCTACATCAGCATACGAAAACATTAACGTAAGTGAGAGTGTAAGCCGTTGTGGTAAAGGAAAAACAGTACTTTATTTTATTTATTTTTGGCAAAATGGGGGAAAAAATAAAAGCTCCAAGTCTCCATAAAGCGAGTGAGTGCCAGGTGTTGGGATGCATTGAATGAGCACTTTTTCCTCTTATAATTATTTTATTAACTCTCACAATGTTTTTTGGGTGTTCCAAAATCCCTTTGTCTCTCTGGTTTCCCCTCCCCCCCACTTTGTGCTCTATAAATAATTGAGTCTATATAGCCTCTGAACAAGAATAACACTTGTCATTTTAGATGTTAAAAAAGTAGCGTGTATATTTTGATTGTAATTATAAAAACCCCTTAATTCTCCCACCACACTGCCATTACAGCAGAGATTACGTCAACCCTTTTAAGAAATTCTCTCATGTACAACATACGTCCATGTAATGACAAATCTCTTGTGGACATTTTTATTTCCTTTTGCAAAACAATTTTGCGGTCAAATTTGTTGTTGTCCCTGGTTTGTCACCTCATGTCATTATTCATATTCAAAGATTTTATTTATTTGTTATGATTTTCGTTCCATGTAATTTTCTTATGTACAATAATTTGCCATGTGCAAAAAAAAAAAAAATCTATTCCCCTCCCCTCCAAATTTCATACTTGTTCAATTATAATTGTGGTTTTCCCCCTCCTTGACTGTCTTTTATAAATGTTTATATTTTCTCTCTCCTTAAGGACTGTGAACTCTCAGCAAGTTGGATAATGTGAGGGGATTATTTGGTTATTACTATGACCATTGTTTTGAAGGGAAAAAATACATTATTTACCCCCAAAAAAATGTACACACTAGTATTATACCTTGGCTTACGACAATGCAATTTTTTTAGGCAATTTTGTTCAGCTAGCATTATGTACATATGTATGGTGGTTGAAAGTCTAAGGGGTATTTTCCCTGTAGAAAATGATTGCAGCTTATTTTCCAATTCTACTATGACTGATCACAATCGTAATTTAATTCCCTCATTACAATGAAACAGATTGCATCTTAGAGTTTGGGTGATGAGAAGAAAGGCGGGGGAATGACACAAAAAACGAGAATGGGAAAAATACCTTCTATTCTCCCATTTTCTCTTCATCTCCATTCTTCCAACAATTTTACCCGTCCTTTTCTCCAGTAATATCCCTTTTTGGAAGCAATCTCACCAACCCGATGAGTTTCTTTCTTCCGGTATATATAGACATGTATATATTTTTAGTTTTTTTTTATCCCATAAAGTGACTGGAGTTACATGAAATTACATAAGAAATGAAGAGGTAAGGAAATAAATGGTGATGAGACTGTGAGTGGAGAAAGAGTTCTCATAATCATAAGAAAAAAAGGTAGACGGGGAGGGATTGGAGGCCGTGCAAATGAAGTTTGTCAGAAATGTGAAATGTTTTTTAAGAGGATGAAATGGGACGACAGAATGAGATGGTGTCTAGTTTAGAGAGATTACCAGAACACAAGGAGGATACAGCCTGGGTTAAAAAAGAAAAAAGAAGGAGTAAGTGGTGTGTGTCAGGGCCAAAAATGGAAGGAGGAGGGGAAAAGACGAAGAAGATGATGAATAAAAGAAAAGGACGAAGAGAGAGAGAGAATGACAGAAGTAAAAATGTAATCATCTCATTGAAATACACAATGACTTCAAGTCTCTGGAGTGCTCTTTACCTGTTCTCCCTTCTCCCACTTACTCACAGGGAGACATTATTAAGTGGGAGAGAAGCAACATGTAGTACTGCGTCGTATCTCTAATGTCACTTTCTGCTTCGCTAACAGATTGTCATCTCACTTGAGCTACAACGGAACTTGGCGAGAGAGTCGGAGAGAGGAACAGAGAGAGACAGAGAGAGAGAGACAAGTAGCTTCAACGGGACAGCCGTGTACGCATCACGTGAGAGGGAGGCAGAAAGATAGGAAGAGAGACAGTGAAAGATAGACAGGAAGAGATATTCCCAGGAACCAAGAGACACGGAGTAGAAGACAAAAGGAAGGAAGAATGAGAGGAGATAGGGGATGCAGAGGAAATTGAGGGAAAGAAAGTGACAGTGAGCACGGAAATTAAGGAAGAAGGCCAGGGAGATAGTGAGAGAGCCAAAGAGAGCTTTCAAGACCGAGAAAGGAAAGGTAGGGTTAAGAGAGCTAGAGATAAAGAGAAGCATAAATGGAGAAAGTAAGCGAGGTAAAAACGAAGAGAAAATAAGCGAGGAAAAAAACAGGAAAAGAACAGACAAAATAAGAGAAAAAAACAAAGAGAAAATAAGCGAGGAATAAAACAGGAAAAGAACAGAGAAAATAAGAGAAAAAACAGAGAGGAAAAGAACAGAGATAATAAGAGAAAAAACAGAGAGGAAAAGAACAGAGAAAATAAGAGAAAAAACAGGAAAAGAACAAATAAAATAAGAGAGGAAAAGAATAGAGAAAATAAGAGAAAAAACAGAGGAAAAGAACAAATAAAGTAAGAGAGGAAAAGAACAAATAAAATAAGAGAGGAAAAGAACAAATAAAGTAAGAGAGGAAAAGAACAAATAAAATAAGAGAGGAAAAGAACAAATAAAATAAGAGAGGAAATTAACAGAGAAAAACAGAGGAAAAGAACAAATAAAATAAGAGAGGAAATTAACAGAGAAAATAAGAGGAACAGAACAGAAAATACGAGGAAAAAACAGAGAGAGAACAAGAGAGGACAGAGAGGAAAAAACAGAAAATAAGAGAGAATAAGAGAGGACAGAGAGGAAAAAACAGAAAATAAGAGAGAATAAGAGAGGACAGAGAGGAAAAGACAGAAAATAAGAGAGGACAGAGAGAAAAAAACAGAAAATAAGAGAGGACAGAGAGAAAAAAACAGAAAATAAGAGGACATAGATAAAACAGAAGAGAAAGGACAGAGAGAAAATAAAAGAGAAATGAAAGCGAGAACGAGAGCGGGAGAAAATGTAGAAATGTACATATAAGCTATAGAGAGAGAGTGCGGAAAATGCATTGGAAACGTCCGGAAAGTAAAGGGAAGGAGTGAAAGACGTGTTAGAAAAGAGAGAAACGAAGCTATAAAAACAATGAGAAGGAAGTCTTTCTCCAGCTCTGTAAAGAAAACACATGGGGAGATGCCCTCTGAAGATGAGGGAGAGAGAGAGAGATAAATGTGGTCAGGGAAGTGTAATAATTCCTGCATGGAAGAGCGAATTCCAAGAAGAACCTTTAATAAACATGCTGTCATGCATGTGCTTCTGTATACCTTACATCCTACATGCTAAAAATCCATCATAGAGCATCTCCCATATCTCCTTTAGAAATTCTTTTAATGGGACCAACTGAGGTTTTATAGCTAATATACCTACCTATAGTTATTAAGGCTGCATTTATGTGGGTCCAGACAGAGAGAAAAGTTGTAGGGCAAAAAAAAAAACGACATATAATTACGATGCTTGCATGTAAACTAATAAAGGGACCAGAGCCAAGGTAAAACTTGTTGAAGTTGAGAAAGGCTTTTGTGCCGGCAGGCTTATGTCTCTCCGTGTGCACACTCGAGTTTATCTTGTCAGGGAAGGAGAAGGGAAGCGGAAACGTCAACGTTTCCCTCCTTCAAGTTTTTCACTTTAGCCAGAAAAAAATGCTTTTGTCTTATGCTCTAAATATAGGTGCCTATACAAGAGAGAGACAGAGAGAGAGAGACAGAGAGAGAGAGAGAGAAGAAAACAAGAGAAAGAAAGTAAAGGATAACTCCAGGTCTTGTTAACTTTTATGGGAGCCATAAACCTCCGTATGCAAGTCTTGCAGTACAAACATACACACGCACTCTCCAATGCATTTAAATATAGGAAAGAGTTGAAAAGCAGACGAAGTGGGATAGTGCTAAAAATAATGGCAGAGGCTGCATGCATTTTCAAAAGAGACTTGGTGGCGACATGATTTTTCCTTTCCTCCTTTTTCCCATTTCTTCGACTTGGACTTTAACGCACTCTTATTCCTAGTGAATATTTCTTTACCGAATTTTTTCCCTATATTTTCTTTTTTACTACCGACTGCAATTTTTTTTTCTTTGACTACTGGCATTTTTTCCCTTCCATCCTGGCTGCTTGCATTCCCATCTCGATGCTGACATTTACCCCCGACTAGCGACATTTTTCCCCTCATGAATTGTTTTTTTTTCTCTCTCTTTTTTTTTTTGCATTTTTCTTCCACACACCCACATGGTTGGGTGGGGGGACATACTTTTGGAGCATCTTCTATGCACAAGTCATGTCCCTGTGAGAGTTAACAACCACTTGAAGATTTTTACGCGTCCTCCTACGGACCTGTCCTTTCTTCACTTTTTATTGTATGTACGTAATTTTGAAGATTACGTGCAAAGTTTGTCCAACGCCAGCACTTTTTATTATTTTTATTATTTGCTCCTTTTATAAATCTCCCTTTCTGCGAGGATGAACTTTGTCCTCGAGTTCAAATGGACAGTCCTTTTTTTTTTTTTGTAGGGAGAGATTCATAAAGGATTTGGACGATATTCTGGAGACAAATCCTTTGACCTTTCTTCTTTCTCCTCACGCATTACTATTATATGTACGAACTGCATTAGTTACTCCCGCCAAACGGACCCAGTTGGGGTATTAAAAGAGGAAATGAATGACTTCTGGGAGGACTCCCATATCCAAGAAGAATCTCCACCTGCTCCTTCTTCATCTTCTTCCCTCAGTCACCCCGACTTAATGCAAGGGTAATCTGAGGGGATAGCCTTTCCAGGAGCCCTTTACATTCCTGGAGTGGCTCTTTTTTTTTTTGTATATAAAATTCGTACATATAAAAATCCTCCCTCTTTCACAGACCTTGAACTTTTGATCCTCCGAAGCCGGAAAGAAGTATATATATATGTACCTAACTCTATAGGCATGTCTCGTAGTTCATACATTATAAAAGCGGAGAACTGTTTCGCAAAGACTTTTTTCCTCCTTCTTTACCTCATTCTGGCCATTTTACCCGTTAAATACAGGCTGGAGAGCTGGAAACTCCAGGAAGGAGGTGGAGGAGGCTCTTCATTATGAACCTCTTTGAGATTCTTCCGGAACGGCGAATTTTTTCTCTCTTCATCTTCCTCCTCCTCCTCCCGTAAAAGTTTGTATCAATGGCGGGATAAATAAGGACAAGATAGATGATTGTCTCTGAGAAAAAGGGGAGATTATGGTAATGAAAAGGAGAAGAAAGGAGATAGGGATTGGGGAAACTTATGTACCTATGCATTCTTTAAATTTGCAATTTACGTCTCCTCTCTCAGTCTTCCTCCCTTTGCTCCGAGTAAAAAAAAAAAAAGTCTACTCTGACTGCTCATCTTTTTTTTTTTTTGCACATTTGAATATTGCTTCTTCGTCCTTTTCTCCCTTCATTCCTCCCATTTTTTCCCTTTATATATGAAGATCATTTCCTCTGACGATTTCGGGGTTGCTTCCAGAATGTGTAATGTAACATTTTCCCACGCTCTCCAAAAACTCCCGCTCTCTCTCCCTTTACCAAGTGCCACCACCACTACTTGCATTTCTTCCAAGTGTTTTATTCTCGGATGGAGCAATCCTTCTCCCCTCTAAGGAAGCCCTTTTCCCTTCCTAGCTTCCTCCTCTTACTCAAACATTGAGAGAAAGAGAGAGTGTGCCTGAGAAAGGGACAGAGACATTGAGTGAGAGGAAGAGAGAGAGAGAGAGAGAGAAAGAGTGGGAGAGCGGGGGAGAGTGCGAGTTCACGCATCAGGATGCTTATGCATTAGAAGATAGCGAAGATGAATGGGGAAGAGAATATGATTCTTGGAAATGGACAAGGGAAGGCGTAAGAGAGAGAGAGAAACGGAGAGAGAAAGTGCATCATGAGTTTTCAAGAGAATCGGAATTCATGGCGTAACTTTAGGAAAATATCAACACTCCCATCATCATCAGGAACATCACCTCGGCGGGAGTTGGGCTCCATATGGAATTCTTGCTCTTTCCATCTGTCTACGGCCAAGCCACCTTCCTTCGGCACATATCTCTTTCGTGTTTGCTCGAGAAAGCCCATTTTTCCCACTCCTTGCGGTATGTGCAACGTGTACGTAATTATGTATACATGTGTGGGAAATAGGAATAGGCGAAGGGAAAGGCGGGGGAGGAGGAGGAGGGGGAGGAGGGG
>JAQGBT010005652.1:0-13898 GCA_034698585.1 Disparrhopalites patrizii
TTTAATCATTAATTGAAAGTATGAATTTTTAGCCCCAACTTCCAGGTTTGAAACCCTTTCGGATCTTTTTTTACGTATGATTAAACGATCTAAGATTAAAAGAGGTAACGTGGTGAGTCAGGAAATTGTGAAACTGTTATGTAAGGGTACTTCCCAGTCAACGTCATGTAGGGAAGCTTACTAGCTTACATCGTATTTGCAAGAAAATTTGTATATATTTCAAAATAATAATAAAAAAAATATTACCAAAGCACATTGTCAAATAATAAGTTTGACAGCCGAAGGAGAATCGTAAAAAAAACTTATAAAAGACCGCATTGCACGTTTTGACTACAGTGTAAAGTAAACAAAGCATCCGTCAAATCACATTTCATATTGTTATGACGTGGTATAGACATGCCTAACTATATTGTATTTCTACTTCCTCACGCATTATTTGTCATGTAGCACGTCGGAGGTGAGACTCTAATGCGGGTAAGAACTCCGTTACAATTTATAATACCGAAAAGACACATACATATGGGTTGGAAAGCAGTTTGTTGAAGAGCATGTGGAAGCAATCCTTACCCATTGAGATATGTCGGCTAGTCCCAAGAATAGCGTAAACGATGACCGGGATAAATGCCATGTAGATCCCGACTATAGCTGGCAAGTTGCCGAGCATAGCGTAGGCCATACCTAAAAAAAGAAATCCATCAAAAATGTGCTCTCTTTTAGAATAGAAGGAATTCTATGGATGAGAGAAAAAATAATAGTAGGATGAAACAATGATAGATAAAAAGAGGGAATTATTATACTATCACATACAATCAAGGTTAAAATGATGTGTGTCGAATTTCCAGTTAAAAATATTTACCTTGTGGTATATTTAAAACTGCTACTACGAAACCTGTGGAAAAAACCATTGTCATCATAAATCATAAGTGTAAACTTGTCATTCACATATTTCAACAATATGTAATCCGGAAAAAAACCATTATTATTCTAATGATAGACGCACCCACGGAATGTAATGACGAGAGACCTTAGCAGTGATATCCATAACCTATGACACCATGCCATCAAGTTTGACATATGTTTGGATCTTATCAATTTTGCATACAAATCGGAAGTGATTTTCATTTTTTTTTCATTGCTCTCAATTACTATTATTATAAAATCCTTGCTTGTAGATCAATTAATCACTTCACGTTGCAGAATTTAAGAGAAAGTTGTTAAGCAAATGTCTGTCAAAAACAATTGGAAATCGTCAATCTAAATTTTTAAAAATCCATTTTTCACAACAAGTGATTCTACATTCACGTTAAATTCCTGATTTCACTGCACTCGGTATTGATGGTCGTATTTATGGCTTAGCAGTGTCGTGCCGAAATCCAGTTGTTAATCCAGATAGAAAAGGACAATCCAAAATGCAAGGGTTTCTCATCATCACACCATGAGTGAATTTACGATTGTTATCTTCACGCTGTACTAAATTATTTACTTTTTTGCAATAACAATGGAAAATAAAATGTTCAAGAACTTACCGGCGACTAGATCGAAACTTATATTTTTCCAGTCGTAATGAGGTAACCAATATGTAATTGGTACGAGGGAATACAAAGTTTCTTTTGGCTTGCATTTTATATATTTGGAATAATGCCTCCAGCTTTTCTTCTCGAATTTCCCTTCTGTATATATATACCAGCAAAATAAAAATCCCGTTTGTATAACGTTGTGGGAAATGATTGAATACAGAAATACATGGGAGAGTTAAAGAAAAATGGGAGAGTGAAAGTGAATTAATATGAACTTTACCGTAGCTGCTAGAATATTTGGGATATATTTCCGGCAAGGTTAAAACAGATCGATCAATTTTCACTTTCTTGGGATGATCTCCTCCTCCTCCATCGCCTTCCGGTTTGTCGTACAAATCCGCTCCTTCATTAACGTAGCCTGCACTCATGATTGCCGACTCAAGTTCAGGTTCAGGACTGTCTACCAACCGCAATTGTTCTTGTTCCTCAGCCTCACTCTTTGCCACTGACAGAACTCTAATGGAAATTAGAGAGAAAAAGCGGAGATAATCTATAGTTATATATGCACGTGGACATAATGTTACTCTGAAGGGGAAAACCCCCCTCCTCTGCTACTGTACGGTGGAAATAGAAAATAAACTAGTTTCAACTAAATCCTTTATATGGAGTGTTGTGAAAGAGATCCCTTAATAAAACTGTATTTGAACGAATGTCGACTGCACAATAATTATTTTAAATACGATTTGATTTACTCTCATTTTGTAATTTTTACTCTCCCACCCCCCACCCCCGACTTCGTAATCACTAGCACTCATTCAATTTTTTTTCTCCGAAAAGAGATTCGTATAGGAGGAAAATGTGTGCAAATAAAATCCTTGTCCGTCCTTTGCACTTTACTCTCTCCAGACTTTCTCCATTCCATGGCCTTGTAACAAGCTTATTGTAGTAATTGTTGCAAGCACAGGTACTCCGCATCGGTTTCAAGCGCATTATCTTCCCTACTTTAATGGATTTCTTCTTTCAAGTTCAATTCCGAAGAATAACATTTTACATCAATTAATGTGGTGACACCAATCGTACATGTCAAGTCGGTCGAATTGATGATTGTTAATTTTTCTTAGAAAAAAAAAACAGTATCTATATAGACCTCAAAATTTACACCTTTGACCTAAATTCTATAGTCTCCGTGAAGAAACGATCCAAAATTTTCTTTTACGTCCGTAATCCTTCCTGTGAATTGGTTTGGAAATATTTTAGGCAATTTCTTCCCTTGAACATGTTTTTTGTCACACCTCGCAGAAGTTATATGTTGTAGATAGGGAAGTCTGAAGTCAAGGGGAAATTTTCCCTCCACGGACTTATCATACAAATGTGTCTGCTCATAGTTTAACATTCCATACGCATCCTCAAAGAAAACAAGATCTTTCTCAATTTCTTTTTTATCTATGAATAAAATCAATGATGTTTATTCGTAATAATCAGGTGCTCTCATAAAACGAGGTAAACGCTTTATTTTTATAATGAGACAAAGGAAACGGGAAGAACTCCGTGTAACTACTATTCTTATGGTGGTTGTGATGAACTATTTAAAAATAGGAAAAGGCACCCATTATGGGATACTTTTTTTTTTCAGCGTAACCACTGATAATTTTGCCATAAGTTGAATAAACTACGTCTCACGATGATAATAATAAACCAAAACTCATTGAATAATCATCTCAAGCAACATACTTTAGGAAACGTTTGCAAATCCAAGGAATTGTACTGGATAAAAAAGATATACTAATTCACTAATTAGTAGCGTTATTAGCAGATAAAACAATTAGTAAAGTATAACCAGTTTAAAGTTACACTGCCAAGAGATGAGAAATTGACAAATTATTATTAAGTCGCGTGTTCCCACGCTTCTCCCAATCGCCCAAAAAGTGAAGAGAGACAAAGCGAGAGAGAGAAAGACGAGAAGGATTTTATTGTGCAGCTGATAGTATAATGTTTTTATTCCTGATTTTGCACCTAAAAACAACTGATCAATTTCTCTCACCCCCTTTTATTGTACGTAGTGAGGAACTCATTTCTATGATTAAAATACAACCGTAAAAATGCTACGGTAGGAATAAATACTTTGATGACAGATGAGACTTATTTACACGGAATTAGTACTTGTGATAAGGGGGAAATAATAATTATGCCTCTCGCCTCTTACGTCTTTACCGCACACTTTCAACAGAATACAGAGTATGGAGCTCCAAATACTTGTGTGCTACTCATTTTTTTTGACATAGGTATATACAAATAATAAAAAGCCCATTATTATTACGAGTACAGTTCAGTAAGCATGGTGTGATGAGTAAAAGTGAGCACACACCTTCCTTTACTTCAAGCTGATTGGAGAAAACTGTAATCACTGTAATTGTCATGGAACAATATGCGCTTAAACACTTATACTTCCAGGTATAAATCTCCCAACCGTGAACTTGCAAAAGGACAGGGAAAAAAACCTGCATCCACCTTGGGAATAGTTTATAGATATGAGATTAAAGCTTTGCATCAAAAGTAGTATCATAAACAACATGTTAAAAAAAAAACTTTCCCCAACGGATTTTAAACGCCTGACTAAGGGTGAAGTAGGTAGGAGAAAAACACTTAAAATGAAATTGTATTTTCACAGCATATAACTCCTGGAATTTATTTTATGACCCCCAAAAGTCCGTCTCCGCATACTTCAAAAACACTGGATGGAGAAATGAGTAGAAATGTCATCAATCATTAAATCATGCCCTTCTATGGTAACTATTTCATACTTTACTGTATTTACTGCCTAAACAAAAAGAGTCATCACACAGAAAATGTGAGACACTTGATTACGTAGTAAATACATATTTTATTAACGACTATTAAAGTGATGCTGCAAATATTTTGGACTCTGTCAGCAAGTGGAAGGGCATCAAAACGGATTCAAACGGAAATTAAACGGCTCTTTTAAAGTGCTCCAGTTAAAATTCTTCCCTCGCATTTCCACCGATCCGTTTTTTAGTGAGGCAAAAATTTTATGTGCTTCAAAAATTAAATATTCATATACATTTATTTGTATGCTTTGTAATACACTTGTTCTAAAATGCGAATTTCTTTTATAAGCGACGTGTTCTTTTAACTTCTCTCGTTAGAGCCAATTGAATTTCACACATTCCCCATCGTAACACATGGGAATTCCAAATGACGTTTTAATAAGACCTGTTTGGTCCTCTCTATCCTAATTATCCCACAAGCGCCCTAAACAGACGAAATACGCTTTCTACGTAGAATATTATTGCCGATATACAGCAAGGGAAATCCCATTTCAACTGACAAAAATTGGGTTCGTTATGATAATTTTTCTGCATTAGGTATTATTCAAATATAAATTTTTGACAAATACAAATTTGAACTTTTTCACTCCGTCACCGGAACCGTGTACAAGATATTGCTTATTATTGTTCTATGAGAAGCAGGTCAGAGGTTATGGAGGGAAATGTCGGTAAAGAATGCACCTAAAGAGTGGCTCATCCGGCATGCATGTCTCAGCAAGTTTTTTGAGCGCTGCGTACATTTACAATTATTAGTCAATAAAGAATGGAAACAAATCAGCTAGTAAACGGCATTTTATTGCCAGGAAGTTTCTTTTATTGAATGGTTTCGTCTCAATTCTGGCTCTAACTTGTTTATACCAGTGTCAGGGTTAATAGGAACGTTATTTTGAGATATTCATGAATTGTATGTGTTATGCACATATGCGTGTATATTAATATTTAGTATTGCATAAAACCTAGTTGAATTCACGTATACGGGTAAAAATATTCCTGTAGTTAATTTGTTGTATTTTAGCAAAGTTTTGCTTGCTTTCTCAATGTTAGTTCACTAATGCCTATAAACCGAAAGAAATTGTTATCAAATACCTTTGATATTATGAGATTTATGTCACTTGCACCTGTAGTTATGAAATAATATGCTTACATTTCGTACAGAAATTTGTTGGCAACAATGGATTAGCAGTGGCATACACAATGTCAATGTTCAGACATGAATGTACTGTAAATATCGGCATGTAAATAACTTATGCACGTAAAAGTACATCTTGATCCACAGACTACGTAAATTCTAACAACGTAGACGAGTTACAATTTCAAAAAATCTCGTAAAATGTATCTTACAATTAGCGATTATGCTGCCATGTTATAAAATTCTTACAGCAAATACATTTGTAATTGCTTTTATTTTCTTTAGTTTGCGTAAATATTACATGTACATACATATGTATGTAGCAGCTTTTTTTTAATACGAGCGCACAACTAAGCATTGGAGAAATGAATAAAAGAAATTACTTTGAAACTTTTCGTGCGATCGCAGTGCACAATCTAAGCCTCACCGTAACGTTTCCGTTAGCTTGAATTTAAGATAATGTGAATCATAATTAAAGTCGTGGTGTTTCCGTTTTCATCGTTACTCAATTAGTAAGTATATAGTCATACCATACACCATCATCAATCAACGCCAGGAGTTGCGTAAACTCCGAATTATTTCTCTTATCTTCATGGAAAGGATTATAATGACAATCACTCAAAAAACAGGTAGATGAAGGGTGTTTTACTCTTCGCATAATTCAGGAGTGTTTGAATCCTTTGGCTGTGCGAGAGTTTTATGGGTTCTCGAATACTTTGAATATGATTTGAGCACCTGGATTACTGGATTTGTCAACCAACCAGTCTCTTCAGGATTGTGGAGGAGGTTAGGACATTTAGGTACAGCTATTACACATAATTGCAGAGCAGCATGGCTCACAAGGGATCGATTTCACATGAACAAGAGGGGATTTTCCCCGGACCAAGGGGACTGAGAATGCCAATAGTAAACGTTCGTAGTCGAATGATTAATCATTTTGAATTTTAAAAAAGCTATTTGCATTTTCGAAATCCCCGAAAACCGAAATTTCGGGAATTGACCCATCTAATCCACATTTAAAATGTTCATCCCATATATTCCTTCCCTTGCAAATTTTTCAAACAAACCTAAGTTATCATACACATACCCACAGCATATTACGTCAGTATCAGTCTCCATCTCCGCTTTCTCTCACTTTTAATATTGTCTCTCCATTAACTTGCGTTCTCTCTTCTATGTCTCTCTCATACTCTCGCTCCCATTCCTAGCATTCTGTCTTACTCTCTTTATCACTCTCTCTAGTTTCGCATTATGCCGTCGCTCTTTCTCATTCTTCTTTCGTTTTCGCTCTTTTCCTTGTCTCTTTTTTTCTCGCATTTTTGCTATTTTTCTTGTCTCTCATTTGTATTTCGTTCTCGCTCTTTCCCTTGTCTCTTTTTTTCTTTTATTTTTGCTACTTTTCCTCTCTCAATTGTCTTTCGTTTTTTGTTTTTTCTCTTGTCTCTCATTTCACTCCAAATTTTTGTTATTTCTCTTCTTTCATTTCACTCCAAATTTTTGTGATTTCTATTCTTTCATTTCACTGTCATTTTTGCTATTTCTCTTGTCTCTCAATTGTCTTTCGCTGTTGTTTCTGTTTCCTCTTTCTCTTTCTTTTGTTTCTGTTCCTTGTCTTTTTTTTCCTCTTCGCTCTCTCTTGTTTCTCTGCCTCATCGCTCTCTGTCGTGCTTCTTTCCGTTTGCTGTCTCTGTCTCTCTCTCTCTCTCTCTCTTGTCAAACAGCTGTTTCTAAAAAATCTTCCTTTTTTCGATCTTTCACTTGTAGGTACTACAACGAAAGAAATCCTTTTTCATCTTAAAAAATTTGCCAAATGCACTTAATCCTTTCGCCCATTTGATTCTAAAAAAATGCCACCGGCACACCGAATGTGGAGAAGAATCTTTACATATGTATAACAAAGTCTAGCGCAGGTTTTGTATACTGTGGATGAGAAAAGTCGGATTTCTTGACATTCGTTCATTATTGAGCATTTCCTAACAAATGGTTGTATTACAATTGACAGCTGGTATTATAATTTTTATATGTAATTGGTGAATTTAATTATTAGCAGAAAAATGTTACGTGCATACATAACATTTTTTTTGTATGTCATACATGATTCATTAAGTTTTTTATTTTGCTTCGACGAGGCCACCTGCAACTAAATTTCCTAATTATATTTCGAGTACTATATCGTGACGAAAAATATATTTGTATACACTAATAATTTTATCTACTGTTTTTAAAATTGCAATGTTTATGGCGTACCCAGATATATCAAGTATCATAGACATACCTGTCGCCGAGTTTCCTTCCTCTTTTCATGGTTAAGCGTTGTCTTGTGTAGTTACTTATTTGTCCGAAAAATTATCCGGGTCTCCCCCCACTTTTTTATTTATGGTTTAAGCGTTGGCTGTCGGTCGCGAGTAATAACAGAAAATTAGTAGTATATACGGAAATACTTTTTTTACACCTTGTTTAGACGTAATATATACTAGAATCGTACAAGTCGTCTGACAAATGGAGTAAAAACTCAATAGAATCGTAATACTTACAGACACTACAATTTGGCATTTTCATTTACCTCCGAAATAAAATATTACACATATTATAATAATTTATTTCATCATCACAAACACCAAAAAATTTGCTACTAGAAGCTGAAATTTTTCTCTTTTAACTCTTACACTCATTATGGACTTATTCGAGTGTTGCTTGGAACTAACACAATATTTGTACACACAAGCCACTGAAGAAATTTAGCTTCCACTTGTCAGTATAAATGCTTCTCACAGTTCAGCCACAACAGATACTAAATAAATAAATAAAACTGGTTTGAGGGAAAAATATTTGTGCTTATTGAATTTCAGCATAAAATCCACGTGGAAAATGTTATATAAATAAAGTAGCTTTGTTAAAAACATTTGTAAGTACCAGCACAAGCAAATACAGTCTTCACAAAAGATAAAAAATCATTGGGGCGGTGTTTGCTTACTCAGTTCAGTCCAAGTACTTTTACTTAAATCATTATCGTTTAATGCACCTTCTTACTGAACCTTTTTTCTGTACAAACCACGTTTTTTTTTCTCATAATTTTCTCGCAATGTAAGCCACTCAGAAAAATTCTTCCGCTCAGTGCTCACACTATTTTTTCCAACGAAATGAATTCACATCTCATGCACGAGTGTACAAAAGGCTAGTACAATTTCTCTACCAGAAAAGTCGCCAACTGTGACCGTATTTATGCATTTAAGTCAATGAAATGCATTTTGAAAGTGAATTGCAGATAATTCCATGTCCTTTTATTTATTTATGGAGTTGCTATTACGTACATAATGTCCACAGGAAGTAACTTGATGTGAACTAGCTTTAACGTCTGCAGAAACGAGAAAAATTAGTACATTAAAAACTCACGTAATTTGACGTTATATTAAGCGTATCAAAAAATTAGGTCAAAGGAGAATGCTTCCCTAATATGCTTTTGTGTATTTACTTTTCTTCACCCTTTGACCCATCTTATCTACTGGATTTGTCAAAAGCTAGTAAAATCTGGAAATGAGCTTGTTTCAACAAAGATTCTTAAGTCATATGGTTACTCAGAACTGCGATCATCTTCATATTTGACGTCAAAGCCAAAATAAACAAAGACTTTGATTACTGTAACAGATTTACTCTGTGATAATTTTTGTAAGAGATCACTAAGAATAACCTTATTCCTTAAAAAAATCTTCCTTGTCGAATTAAATATTGGAAATACCTAATTCTTGGCATTACGTCAATATCTGTAATATAAGACCCACAATTACTGATTACTTCATAACGCACATATATTCTTGCCGACTCATGCTCGTACAGATTTGCGTAAGCCTGCCTGAATTGTTAGTAAATAAATTGATTATTCATGCATTTCAATTTCATTTCTTGAATGTACAGCATACGTTTCACTTCAATTATTTCTGTCCCATTTAATTTAATCCCACCAACGCACAAGGAGAAGGGTGAATCACTTTTGATATAATTTAATTTGCTTCAAACTGTAGTAACACCGATGATGTAGTAGGTATTTATAACAGGAGCACGCGGAAATTAAAGATTTTTTTCTTTGGGGCAATATGGAATTTTTTTTATGGCATTGTTCTACACATTTGTCAACTTAAATGTAAAAATTAATTGTAGAATCTGTTAAATGCACTTTTTCTGAAAAATACGATCGTCTTATTATTCCTGTAGAGTAGTAGATGTTGAATTCGCTTACTCATTAAGCGTATTTGTAGAATAGTGATTAATTCACTACCTAGTTTAGTGCAAACTTTGCCTTCGGAAGAACGCTATTGATCTACTTTGTCAACTATACCCCAACGAAAAAAGCTAAAAATAGATTTTTAAAACAATTTCTCACGGCAGGAATACACAAGGTCTGAGTAAAAACAAATAACCACAAAGAATGTTTTTCCACTGTATGCATATTGTTGGCTTGGTCAGTATTTACTTGTTCATTGTTAATATCAACGGAGGAGTTTTTCTTATAATTTTGCTATTATAGTCACGAAAATCACAATGTCTGTCAGACTGCCACTTTCAAAGATTTTATTACTGATATTCCTTACATTGTAAGGAGAAGTGTCAGTTTCCATTTTCCATACGAGTTTATCTTGCCTGAAAGAGGTTTACACCGAGACATTTTACCTTGTGCCATAATAACAAATGCTTAAAAATAGTACCCAATACACTATCTTTATAGCATATAAATATAACTAGGTATAGCCTTAGCCTATGTATCTAACGAAAAATGGAAAAGATTCTCGGGCGTTAAAGATGGCAAACTGTATTTGCGTATACAGTCCTTCATATCTATTTGTTTACTTTGCCTGTAGAAAACTGTACGACTATACACTATACGAATGAAATAAAAAGTAAGTCACTTACGAATTTGGAGGAAGTCCTTCCCGTTGAAACCACATTCGATGACATGCGGCTTGGGAAAGATATGAATTACCTACATTTCTGATTCTAATTGAATTGTGAGATTTGCATATGTGCACAAACTGGAGAAATGAAGCTTTGAAAACGGCGTACAGTCACTGGCACTTCTTATTTTCAGCTGGCTGACTTTTGACAATTCCGTAATCCGAAAAATAGTTGACCCTGGTAAATTAGATTTTATAGTAATTATGAGATGGAAACATGGTTTTTTCTCTTGATTTTGAATAGGAAAGCACAACACCAGCCTAACTTATTTATTCATTCCACAATTGTGTGACGTTAAGGACGGGACCGCAGGTTTTCACCGGCTAATAAACAAATTATCTGCAGATTATCCATGAAAATCGTCACATGGAGATTTGGTTGTCAATCTGGTAAGCGCTTGATGAGGTTGGGTGGTGGAAACGTCCCAGAATGAAGTTGGAAATTAATAAATAATTAACTTCTAATAACTTCTGCCCTGCTTCCTCCTTCAGTAGAGGGCTAGAGGAACAACAAAACGTGGGTCTTCTTTATTATTTAAAAGATGACTATTAGCTACCACTATCGACATTATCCAATAGCAATATTCCTCATCGGCACTAAAGTTTATTGTACCTAATTTTCCTGTTAATTGAGGAGCGTGTGTGATGTCGATCGCTAGGGGCCAGCACAATCTTCGACGCACACCCGTTTTCTTTACCATTAAGTATAGGATCTGCTTAAGGACTTTCGAGTAACTTGTATAGAGAGTATCAAATGATGAACAGGAGCCCCTGTAATTGTTGACCCTGATTGACCGTGACCTTTCTGGGCAGTCGTAAATGAGTACTTATCTAATTAGTCAAAGTTAAAATGAAAGGTGAAAGTTTGCTCAGAAAAAGTCAGAAAGGAATGGAGACTAGAGGAAGCGATAGAAAGCGCGGGAAATCAAAATATTTTGGGAATGCACGAGTTTGTAGTTTTTTCGCACGAGGTAAAAGCTTGTCGTACGGGTGGGTAAATATTAATTTAATAGTATAGAAATATATCAAGGGAATCGACTGGACACTGGTCTAATTGTGTTTAGGTTCGAAGACGTTTCTTGTGCTTAAATCGCAAAAAGCCTGCGGAAATTGACCCTGCAAAGTTGTGTTAGGGATTAATTGACGGCGTTGGAATCAGTTGCCGCATCCAACATGAGTTCGAAAAGCGAAATATTTAGAAATTCTATAAGAAAGACCTACACAGATTGGCAGACGTTACAGGTAACTAAATTGTAGAGTTGGCAGTGTGACTGTGACAATTGTATATGTGAAGTTCATAATTTTATTAATGTAATTTCCCTGGCTCTTGACCCCACCTTTTTTCTCCAGTTCAAGATGTTAATGAACTGACTTGTTTATGTTTTGTTTAGATCGCGCTACAACATGCTACCATCCCTCCTAGTGATTTTCTAAACTGGATAATAGCTGAAACAGAAAAGTTTTTTAACGAAAATGGTAAGAATATGCACGGTATATTTTAGGTATTCTTAATGACGTTATTGCGGCAATGACAAGTGTACAGTAGATGATTTTTTGTGGGTTGTTTTGGCAAAGTGTTAAATAGTAAGGAATAATTAAAATGTCTTGTGCTTAAAGAAAAACAACGTTCAATTGGTAACGCATGACATTAATTCTTTGGTACGATACTGACAGAGGATCTAAATAACGATGAAGTCTCAGACTGGCTTGATGAAATAATCGACACAGAATTGGACGTACAAATTCGGGATGGGTCATTGGAACAAGTTGGAGTGAGATTGTGCACGTTTTTTAGATTAGTTTCTGCCAATGATGTCGAGACTGTAAACAAGATGTTGCAAGAGCCTTTACCTCCACCCCCTTCCGTGTCGTACAATGCTGGAGGTGGTGGGGGTTCAGACAGTTACTCGGATTCGGATTAAATGTTTTTATATTTTTATTTAATAATAATCCTATATGTATGCGGCAACGATCTGCAAATTGTTATTTTTCTCATTGTACCTCCAGATTGTTCAAATGTATATAATATACAAGTGGAATTATTTATTGATCCATTTGTAACTTACTGTTAATAATTTTATTAACCAGAATTGTTATATCACCGATTATGTTATATGACTAAAAAATCTGACATATTGTTCGCAAACATACTTGGAATGTAATGTTGTTTCATCGATAATTATTTTATAAAAACATACGTCTCCATCACTTTTTCCAATAAAAAAGTCATAAAAGCCTATCAGGCGAACTAGCTTTTAAAATTAAATAATAGTATAACGTTAATTTGCCCTTTCAAGCGTTGGAATTTAATCTACTCATTTACATATATACGAAAATGAAAAATTCGCTGTCATCTTTGAGCATTCACGTTATATTTGGTACTCGACTTGTAAGACATCTGAGGTCAAGAATATGGAAGGTCAAGATTTGTAAAAGATCCTTTTTCCATAGTGCAACCAATAATTTTTAATTTTATACTAAAAAGAAATAGCAAGGCAAAGCAAAGGCAGTGCAAGGTGCAAGAGAAAAGTTATTCATCAACATCAAACTATTATTTATCCTTGTTCAATGGAGCCACATTCAAATTCTTTCACGTGCTTCTTCTCTTCATTGAATTTTGAATTACGTCGGTGGTACGACTTGAACTTGCTAATAAATTTTGTTCATCATTCCAGATTCCAGCCATAATTTTTAATTTTACTCCCGAATCAAAAGTGCGAAGACAAAGTGCCGGAAGCAGTTAGTGGTGTGTGAAATCAAAACACTGATGTTTTTGCCACAGATTACAATTACAAGGGTACTCTACTTCTACAATAAATAATTTGGAGAACATGACTGACATTGGTGATCCCACCCCAATCAAGGAATTAGAACCTTCAGCGCTTGGGTCAAAGTCACAGTAAGTTTCGTAAACAGTAGGCGGATTTGAAATTAATTTTTGGTTATCCTTTTGGAGGTGATGTGGATTGTTCGGTAATTATAAACGCCTTGAATTTTCATTTTCAACTGGGATGATGTGTATGCAGAAGAGCTGGAACATTATTCCTCTGACGGTATTCCTGGGGAAGACTGGTTTGGGCCAACTGTGAAAACAAAGATTGTTAGGTAACACTGCCTAGCCTATATTATGGGCGAATTAATTCCTGTCAGGTTAATTACCAGAGATTCATTTCACCATTATGTATGTTTAATAATTAATAATATAATATTTTTCAGGTATTTAACCAAATGTTCAGACCTCAAATTGGATGACGGTATAGTTGACCTAGGTTGTGGTAGTGGACCTGTACTAACTGAGCTGGTAATTGAACTTTTCTGCAGATATTTGATATGATATGGAATTCTGTAAGACTACATGAAATACTATTTCGCTCATTTGAAGGTTTAGCTCATATTTACATAACATATGTATTAATTACATGTTAGGACGGGTATGGATAATTCACAGAATGTGTACATT
>JAQGBT010005653.1:0-13897 GCA_034698585.1 Disparrhopalites patrizii
CCGCCCCGCCCCTCCGCCCCCCTCCTTCCTCCATGTCCAAATATCTCCACTCTTTTTTACGCAACAAAATAGAAACCTTATTATTGTTACCAAATCATGTATCAGGGGTTAGTCCATTATGGAAGGGGAGGAGGGGGGCTGAGGAAGGATAAGATTGAGAGAGAGAGGGAGAGGGAAAGAGGAAGAAAGGGAAGAGGAGGGATTTGAGCCAGGAGGGAGACAATGTCCTGGCATTAGTGAAATACATTAAAAGGGAGAGAGCGTGAGAGTGCGGGGTGAAATTTTGTGGTTTAATTACTCGTACATAAAGACGAAAGATGCTGTGTGGGAGGGGATTTATCTCTCTTCATTTCCTCCCACAGATCTCTCCTTTTTTTTGTTTTTCAAATCCTCCGTCCTGCCATGATTTTCCTTTCATCAGCAGAGCACTAACGACAGATCTTTTCACTTTCCTTTCATTCCAACTTCCATTTCCCTCCAGTCTTCCCTTATTGACTTGTCCAGGCTCTGGACCGCAGGAATATTGGAGGGGCGAAAGTGATATGTGATTGAGAAAGTGAGACAAGGGAAAAGCGAAGAGTGGTAGAAAGTGAATTGTAGTCACATAGTTATCGTTGAGCTCAGTCAACCGAGAAAGCCACAGGGAAAACACGGATCGGGGGTTTTCGGGGGAATTGATATTAAACAAGTCGGGAGGGCTACGCGGTCACATGAATAAAAGGGACCTAATTCCCAATATCTCGCCTATTCCTTACTTTTCCGCTGGAACATTCTTAATTTAGTTGTTGAAGGGAAAGCGTGGAGGGAATGGGAAAGTCAAAGAACTATTTCCAATTTTGAATTTCACGGATTTCCCCAGGAAAGTCATGTATAATGAGGATGCATTGAGGGGAAATGGGTGAGAGTGGTAGAAAGTCAAAGGAGGTTTGTTACGCTTGAAGGAAGCGAAATGAAATCCCGGCCGTTATAGCCGCTCGGCATTTACATGGGAGTGCTTGTTGGCATGGAAGTGATTAGGACGGAGGACAGCCTCGCAGGCTCACAGGTGACACGTCCAGTAATTACCTCACGTTTTTACTTCCCTTTCCTCGCGTTCCCCGCACAGGGAAAAAACCAGGAGTTTCTTAAGAGCAGGATATTTCTATTGAATTAACCCCGGTCCGTGCTACTCTTCATCCAAAAACTCCTGCTAATTATATCAGCCGGGAGAATCAGATCGACCTCCGACGCCCAGAGAAAGCAGGAGGAGGAAAGGAATTGGAGAGAAAGTTGAAGAGAGAAAGTTCATGAGAGGTTGCTTTTAATAAGTGTGTAATTAGGAGTGACTGTTTCGCATAATTGCACTCGTTAGAACAAATAAATTCTACACTTGCCGCCCACTCCACGTGGAAATCAAGGGAAGCTTACCTTTCCCCGGGCACCCTCTTTAGTCCCCGTTTTAGTCTGAGGTGAAATTCTGGGAAAAAACAAAACACTCACTCCCAACTTCAATTTCTACACGGACTAAAAGCAGTGTAATTTGTACTCGGGCGGATAGCGTGTAATTTGGAACTCATTACTCGGAAGAGAGTGTCGCCAAAGAAAAAGCATTCAGTGGAAATCACGTGGGTGTGGATTTTGGAAAATCTTTTGCATTGAAAAAGTTCAACTTTGGAATTTTCGGCGAATGAATCCTGCGCACAAGAAAATGGGTTTCCACCCATTTGCTCTTCCTTAGATAGCTAAAACAAATGAAATCCAACAATTATATATTTTTTTTACTTTTATCGCCCCGGCCAAAAGGAAGGAATTGTTGGGTTGTGGCATGGCCAAGGATTCCCCCATTTTTTTCTTTGGGCAGAACCCCTGCGAGCGGAGGGACATTGTGGTGAAAATCGCATCTCATAATTACAAAAGTTTGTTCCCACAACAACAACAATAACAAGAAGAGTAACAAAACATTCCCATTATATTTCCAAATAGCTTTTCATCAAATCTCTCCTGCTATGTAGCTTTCTCTCGCGCTTTCTCTCTCATTCGCTTTCCCCAGCCACCGCAGAAAACTTTTATTTATTTTGTGTATAAAAAAAGTTTTCCCTTCTCTTCCAGCACGTAGCGTCCTATTGGAGAGAGTCCGTCTCCCTCAACTAGAGCTCCCTCACCGTTACTTTTAGTGCCAATTAATTTTTTTCTCCCTCTTATTTATGATTTCCTTCCGAAAATCTCGTTACATTTATATTGAAAATTCAGGCGCACAAACTTTTCTCTGGGAGCGGAAGGGGAAAAAATTGTAAAAAAATTTTTGATTTTAATCTCCCTTTTTTCCTTTCTCTTCTCAGTTTCTATTTGCTTTCACCAAGTAGCTCTTCTCTTGCTCCTTTCGTCCATTGCAAGGCTTGGTCCTTTCACAGAAAGTTTCGCCAATTAAAATTATGACCTCACACTCTCCACAAAGGAAGGAATTAAAATATGCAAAATAAAAGCAAAATAGAATTCGGGGTGAAAGTGGCCATCGTGTGGAGGAAGCGAAGCCCAGATTTGTTCATCATGAGGAGAGAAAGGGAAAGCAGGGGAAGTGTGATACGGGGAAAGGCCGAGGGTGTAAGATTTGTAAGCTCATATAATCCCGCCGTATAAATTTTCATCCGCTGTACAGATAAATTTAATCACACTTTTTTGTGAATATTAAAAAAATAAAATACATCGACCTCTTTCTCTTCTATTTACTCTGGGCAAAGTAATTTTACGTGTTAAGCCAGACGCTCTGGTCCTCCTCCGCCTCCTCCGCCTCCTCCGCCTCCTCCGCCTCCGCCGTCTCCTCCAGCCTCAAAAACTTTATCAATAAATAAAGCCGGAGCTTAAATTCCAACAGACCGCAGCCTCGGAGCTCTTGGAGTGTGTTCAAGTAAAGCTCTGTGCAAATCCCTGGGTGACTCTGCCCAGGCAAACATTTCCCTAAATACTCTGTCCCAGGACTGTAGCATGCATATTCACATTTCACATGTACGCACATTATTATGAATCACCCGCCTTTTATTATCAGCAAGGAAAAATGCTTCCAGTCACCATAATTTATCAGCTCCTTCGTGTGCAAAAAATGCAAAAAGTGGGGAAAATGGGACATGAAATTCTTTTAAGGGGAAAGGAGCGGAATTTATAATGACAGAGAGTAATTTTAAGAGGTAATTACCCTCATTTACTCCCAACTTTCCTATTTGCGGTTTTCTCACACCAAATTATTTCGTTCCTCTCCACTCCCACCCACCACCAAAGCACATTCATTTTTCCTCTCCAACAACTTCACTCTTTCTTGAGCAGCCCAGTTGAGGCATTATTTTTTCAAGGCTTGAATCTCTCAAAATTTAAACTAGAATTTCTGGAGCAAAGAGTGGGGACGTCTATAGATTTAGGAATTGATACTGGGTTAATTTGAAGCTGAACCCGGGGAGGGAAGAGCAAGATGGGGACTTTGAGAGGGAATTGAGGGAGAGGGAAAAGGGAGACACGCACGTACGCAGAGCCAAATAAAATTCCACCGCCGCACTTGTCTCCTAATTACGGAGGAATTATGAGAGCGAGAGAGGAAGATAAGTAATTCTCCCTCCGTCTCACTTTCTCCTCTCTCCCCCTCTGTCACGTCTCTCTCCCCTCTCCCTGTCCACTTTCCCCTCTCTCTCTCTCTCATGCTCTCTCATGTTCTCTTTCCCTCTCTGTGATGGTCGGTGCGGACGCAGGCTGGAACTCAATCATGCGGTCTCCCCACAACCACGGCCAATTCTTGAGTCCACACGGAGGCTGGGAGGACTAGAAGGGCCGTATCGCTCCATGTAATATGAGCCAGACCAAGTCCTCATAATAATGAGGGCCACTCTAGCTTTAGAGAGAAAGAGATGGATGTAGAATCGCGTGTTTCATGGTCAAGTAAATATTGCGCTGCGGTCGGTCTTTCATGTCCCAGGAACCAACATGTGGAAGGAAGTGGACGCACACAATGCACTCTTCCCTCCCAAAAGCCATGTACCGCAAGTAACCAGGCCAAAATATGCATAGTCCGACTCCAGACAATATAATGTGGCTCTGGCTGGCGGGAACAAAGCCAGAAGTACACGGACTCTCCCAAGGACCAACCTTGGATAGCTCCAATCCCGCCAAACTTGGCACTTCCCAAGTCCTCCTTTATCCGACAAGATTCCTGTCTTATTCCCTTTTTGGTTTGAGGTTGAGGAGCCAGGATTTCCTCTGAGGATACGGGTATGAATGAAAAAGGGGAAATGAAAGGGAAACAAAATAATGAGAAAGGCAGGAGCGATAGAGAAGAGGATAAAAGTTGGTTGATTAAGCGTTCTTTAGATTTTGGGGGAATTGCGGCCGTGGCTTTGACGGGGACTCCAGTTGGGATGAGAGTGAAAGGCTTTGGCCGTGTATGATTAGCCCCAGCCAGGACTCAACCTCATGGATGCGGGCAGGGCGAGGAAGAGCACCTTTGATGCGGGCTCATTCTTAGGCCGCCGCATAAAAGGCTGACCCCGTGCAGAAAGGGCTCTTCCGCAGACTTTTGAATCCCTTCATCACCCCCACCCGCACCTCAAACAAGCCCCGACCCAACTAAGGCCGGATTAGAAGCCATCCGCTATACGTTTCCTCCTCTTTATTTCAATCTCTCATTCATTTCTCCCTCTTCCCTCTCTCGCACTCTCTCTCTCTCTCTCTCTCTTTCGCTCTCTCACTTAAGGCACTTCCTCCCTCCACATGCTCAATTGCCCTCATTTTCTCCAAAGCTTTCTTTCTTGCGGCAGCCAACTCACCAGCTGTGGTGCAATTCTAATGGCTCTGGCGAGGAAAACATCTTTTTTTGCGGGGGAATACATTCTATTTACATACAGAGACTACTTACGTTGTCCTATTACTTATGTGTATTTATCTACATGCGGAAGCATATGTGTAGGTACGTATTCGGGAGGAAAGAATGGGAAAAGAGAGGCTATTACTTGTAATTGCACTCTCCTCATGACCCACAAATTACGTGTAACAACGCGATTTTGTTCCTCTTTCATTTTGCCCCCTTCATTTCCTCCTCCATATTTTCCCTCGCCCTTTTTGCATTCTATAAGGCCTTGCCAAGAGAGAAACGAGTGTTCACTTGATGGCGGAGTGTGTGCACAAAGGGAGCAGAAGGACTGCATTAACTATGTATGCATGTAGGGGGAAATCAGTGGGAATTAATTGCTGATTGACCAAGGCCAGGACCGAATTTTCCTTCAAGCTTTCTTTTAGTGCCCAGCTTATACTAAATTGATCGTGTTGAAAGTTTTGTGACGAACTCGGGAATGATTTCCTTGGAATAAATAAGCTTGGTTCACAAAACATTTCGCTAGGCCTTGAAGGGGAACTGTGAGGGTGGAATAGGAAATAAGTACAGGATTTTCCCTCCAAAGTGGCGTTGAACATGGTTGGTGAGAGTAATCGACAGCGGGGATTGCGGACGATGATGAAGGGTGAAGGGGAGAAGAGGAGGAGGACGACGGAGGAGGAGGAAGGAGGGGAAGGCAAAAGAAGTTGAAGGAGCAAACGACTTTTCAATTATTTCTTTTCCCCTTCCTTCGTCCGTCCAAGCTCGGAATTTCCCCCTGGTATGTACATATATGTACGTATCGGCACGCTTGGTGTGATGTGCTTCATAATATTTCTAACAATGTTCTCCCAATGTCTTCTTAGTCTCTCTCTGTCTCTCTCTGTCTCTCTCTCCCATTTCCTCCCAGACAAATACATTGAGGGTAAAAAAACGGGAGGAAGTTGAAATGGCTTTTTTCCAAAGGGACGCGAAAAGACTCGGGGATTGAGTAAGCAAGTCAAAGACCACTGCAGGGATCTCCTAACGAAATTTTTACCCACAACATACGAGAGAGAGAGACAGCAAGAGAGAGCGAGAGAGAGAGAGAGAGCGAGAGCTAGAGAGAGACATTTCTTTTACATTTCTATTAATTTTTTTCCATCTCTCGCTGTCCCAGACTTCCAAATCTCCGCCCAAAGAATATGTCCTCCTCCCCGCGGAAGCAAAAAAGCTAGAAAAAAAGAGAAATGCCTTTTTTATCAAACTCGTTTGTTCCTTCATACTTCATAGGATGGGACATTTTGCTGCCTCCCGAAAAAAGGAAAGACTTTGTTGCGGGAGCGTCGTGAAATTTAATGACATTTTTTCTTGAGCTTTCGCGGTCAATAAATGTCCTTTTTTCTCTTGTCTCTGCCCACTCCGCCGTAGCCTTCATTTTCGTTTGGGTGATGAGACATTCCCTTCCCGCACCATCGCAGCCCCTTCCCCTTCTAATAAAAACAACAATAATAATGCTCTTAGCGCGGGAAGGAGGGGAAATTCAGCACTTTTTGCTAATCTCTGGACCACTCGCAATGTCATGTCTGGTGGGGACGGCGAGCGGAGGGAAATGCTCCCATTACCGAGACATGACCTCGGCCCGTCCGAATTACATTTATTGGCCAAAGTGGATAATTCAATGGACCACCAGGACGGAATTCCCTCAGTCTTCTTCCCTTTCTCTACCACCCTGTCATTTCACTTATCTTTCCATTCCCTTTATGAAGACCGGAATTTTGGAAAAAACAGGACAGGGCTGGGTGGTAAGCCATGATTAATTAATTTTTGCAAATAAATGCGCACTCTCCCCAAATCAATTTAATAGAATATCCAAGTGAGTGGGAATAGTGCAAGTTAAGCTGGGCGCATTGTCCCTTTTGTGAGGCAACGCAGCGGAAGGGTAGAAGAGGCAGGAAGAGAGAGAGAGAGCGAGAGAGTGAGAGACGAAGGGATGAAAGGAGAGAAAAGGGAGTGAAAGTGGAAATCTGAGAATGCGTTGTGTAATAGGATTGAGAAGGGCGGCGTAAATCCTAGCAGCATCCTCATGAGGTTTTGTCATAAGGACAAGAGCAAATGTCACTGGCAGCCGTGAATACACTTAAACTTTGACATTCTCCAACAACTCCCGCCGTCGCTCCCTCTTCGCCTCTTTCCCTCTTCGCCTCTTTCCCTCTTCGCCCCTTTGCCTCTTTGCCTTCCTTTCGCCTAGCCTAATCGATGCAATCTGAACGGCCACATCCCTCGCAAGTACCTAAATATCAACCCATTTATCTACTCTCTCCCTTTTCATCTTTTTTGGCTCTCCGAGTTGGGGTTCTCCACTCTTTCGGTGCATCTGCGAGGGCATAAAAACTGAAAAACTGAGGGGTCGTGCTGAGACATGGTGAAATTGGCGGGTGGTCGGATGTCTCGTAACGCAACTTGTACGTTACGTTTATGCGTGTCGCCTCCTATTTAGATCCCTCAACTTTCTGCTTAGACAGAGGAAAATAATTTTACGATGAGGAATGGAAGCTTTCTTTTCCCCTTCCTGGCCTTCCTGGCCTTTCTGCAACTTCTTTAACACGCACATGTCTGGAACACCCTCCACACTTTCACTTTTTCCAATTTATACATTCTTTCCACATTTTTCTTTCCAATCAAAATTCGGGGTCACGGCATTGCTCCTCCAGCTTTTAATTATGACCTTCCCGTTCTTCTCTGGATGTCAGCAATGTTTGAAGAACAAGTAATAATTCCGAAAGGTAAGGATTATGAATGTGAACTTTCCCTCCGGCTTTGCTTGTTTCTTTCTCTCTGGCTTTGCCTTGAGATGACGGGGAAAATGAGAGGAGCTACACTAATTTAGATGTACGGCCTGGAGAGCTTGGTGGCCGTCAGTCTCTGGGACGGGGCAAGGGCTGAGTCGTTGGAGGGCAGGGAATGGAGCACAATTGCCATTCCCATTGCCCTATGCTCATGTGGTGGACAGGACGACGGGGACTTGGACGTTAGAATGCGGGTTCACATGCATCCGCAATTGTATAGAGGTGAGGAGAGAGAAAGGGAAAGTGTGCCGACTCTGGTCGTGGGACAATTGGACTCCACTACAAAGGACATTTCCTCTCACTTGACAGCCAGCTAGAGGGCGGAGGGGAAAGTCCGGAGAGTCCCTCGCGACTCTCCTCCCATCCACATACGCATATGCAGATTTATGCGGGGCTGGCTTGTCAAATCCCTCTAGTTGGCTCATTCTCATACGTATTTCCAATGTGTTGTCCCCTGCCGGAGTCAACTTCTCCCCTCACGTCCTCTCCAAAGCACCAAAACACGCTCATTCACTTTCTCTATCATCATGCAAATCCACTCCTGAACAAGCATTCACTTGTGATATCTCAGTTTTCCCTACTTTTTCTCTTACTTTGCCATACAATTTGCCCAAAAGATCATATCAAAGTTCTGCAAAAGGAGAGCCCTTTTGGTTTGCGGAGTTGGCTAAAAAAGGAAGGGAATGAAAGAGATAAAATGTAAGGAAAGTTATTTCCCCTTTGTTTCTCCTTTTTTCCCTGCCAAATATGGGCTATTGCCATGCTAAGGCCGCGAAGGACCCGGGAAGCGGGGAAATGTCAAATATTCCTCTCACCCTCGCGCCCTCCTTGTCATGGAAAACGGAAGAATTCCCGCACATCTGCACCTTCATACATCTTCCCTTTATGTACGTCCGTGGACTTTGGTGAAAAAAAAGAATTCATGTTTCCTCCGTCCATGACTTTCTCCAGTGCCGCATTGCTTCCACTTGCACGGAGCGGGAGGGAAGGGCCGAGAAATAAAAGATCCGTCACTCGTAGCTGCATTTCCCACAAAAGTCCCATCTTCTCCTTTTGCTTTTCTCGCGAGAGAGAAATGTGTCACATTTGGCTCTCTTTATGTTTTTGCTGGATCCCAAGCATGTCGCAGCTCCACTATATCATCCCTCACTTTTTTCCCTTGGAAATATTACTTTTTTTTGCAATGAGAGAAACCATGGATGAGACGGGCGAGATAGGGAGAAATAGGAGAAATGGGAGAAATGGGAGGAATGATAAAAAATGACAGTTTTGATTTCCCGACAAATCCTCGCAAAATTCCAAATTCTATTACATTCCGGCGGTCCTTTCATGAGGAAGACTTCAATTCCGTTTCTGTTTTTGCTCCGGCGTCCACACTCTCTTTTCCGCACTTCCACATTTCTTCTATTTTTCTTGATTTCGCCCTCTACTCCATATGCATTCGGGCCTTTTGAACGCTCTCTAGTGCCCATGTTGTTCATTTATATTTGCTATTCGAATGCTTCTTTGTTTCTGATATTATAGCCTTGTTT
This sequence comes from Disparrhopalites patrizii, assembly GCA_034698585.1. Classification (NCBI taxonomy): domain Eukaryota; kingdom Metazoa; phylum Arthropoda; class Collembola; order Symphypleona; family Sminthuridae; genus Disparrhopalites; species Disparrhopalites patrizii. The sequence goes on from JAQGBT010005653.1 coordinate 9,189, forward strand.
TAAATTGTCTATCTTCATTATTGATTCTCCGTGTTCCTGGAATTCCTTCAAACGATCTTTCTTTATCGCCAAAAGGTGCGTGCTGTCTGAATTTTTATTTTTACCTCCCCTTATACTTTCTCTACTTACATTCTATTTCTATTAAAGCTTTAAGGAAAGGAGAATTTTGGAACTCGTGTGAGATGGCAGGAAAGGAATAGGAATGAAAGAGGAATAGCGGAATGGCTTGCAGAAGGAGAAAAGATGAGCTGAAGCTCAAGTAAAATCTTGATGTACTTGATGGAAGAGTAGTTTCTGTCCACTCTTTGTTGGAGGGAACCTAGAATTTGAACTGGGGAATGACTAGTTGGGGTAAGTAAGAAATAATGAAAATGGTGGGGAGATCATAAAGCGTATGAAGTGAGGATGAAGAGCAGATGGGGAGGAAGGAGAAGATGGAAGGAGGGAAGGAGGGAAGGAGGGAAAATGGAGAAAGTTGTTGCTCGGGGAGTAAAAGCCATGGATGGCTGGTGGAGGCCGTGGGAAAGCCAGGCCTGCCAGGCCTGCCTTTCTCTCTATTTCTCTCTAACCTTTTCAGGTTCACTTGATTTTCCTCTTCACTTGACCACAAGTCCATTTTATTTTTCCTCCATCTCCTCCTCTTCTCCTCCTCCTACGCTCACATTTTTTGCTCATGTTTAGTTCCCTAGAGTTTTTCCTTTTTGCTGAGGAATAAATAAAAATGAAAGAGTCGATCCAGAAAGACTTTCCTCCAGCCTTTGCATATGCAAGTGCCTTCCAGTAGAGCCGTTTTCCCAGGGTTTCTTTCCTCGCCAGTTTTGTTTTGTTTTGTTGTTCCTAGAACTGTTTTTGCCTATTTGTGGCTGCATTCAAGGGATCTCATCCAAAATATCTCCCTGTTTTCTTTACTCAGCCTTTCATCTCTCTTCCATCTATTTCCTTTGATTTTCCTCCTCTCTGCCCATTTTTCCGAGGGATCCCAGTGTAAGCTTCCACTAGCTCTCACCGCACCTGTATTTTGACTGTCTTGTGATGCTCGCTATCGCTCAAGCGGTTTTCTTGTGTCTTTGCTGTCTTCCTATCTCCGATTTGCTTGTCTCTCCTCAAGTGAAAGTTGACGAGGAGGACGCGCACGTGAATCTTCAACGTGAGGAGGAACCCAAGGGTTTATTTCCTTTTAATTTCTCCCAGCAACTTCCTCCGCCGATGAATCCGAGGGAGCAGAGGGAGAGCTGAGAGATGGGAGATGAGAGAGAGAAGATGCTCCTCGGCCATTGTATTTGCGTGAGGGCATACGTAATTAGGATGGAAGGGTTTCCTGGCTCTTGAATTACAGACGGTGTTGTTTCAGCTGTTGCTTCGCCTCCTCCGCTTCTTGGCCCTCGCGGGCGTGTTCCCCGAGAATCTCCTCCGCCGCCTCCTGCCCATCCAGCTCGTCTGCCTGGCTCCCTGTGTGGGATGACAAGTGTGTTGGTGGATGGAAGGGAAGGAGAGCTGAATGTGAATTTGATGCGGATGATATGGCCCTCAGTGGCCATGTCTTCTTTTTCCCATCTCAATCTGCTTTGAGGGAGGCGTACGCCATTCTTTCTCTTCTTGCTCTTTCTTCCCTCCGGCTTTCTCCCAACACGCTCCACCAAGCTCTATTCGCCTCAAATTCCCAGTTTTCTTCTATCCTGAGTCCTCCTCTCCGTATGTCTTGAATATATTCCTCTCCCTTATCCCGCTTATCTAACCTTCGTGGCCTCGTATTAATATTCCGGCAGAGTTTCCCTTGTAACTGACCAAGGAGAATTCGAGAATGTGAGGAGCATTCGCTGAGGTAACTTCTTCCGGGAATTGTCCAAAGACAACATGGCTTCCTGGAATGACACCATCGGAGTGGGTGTTTTCATGTCATGTTGAGAGGATGTTTCTGATGTTTCTGTTTTCTCCTTCTCAATTGTTGAGGCCATGGAACACCACGTGTTATTCTCCAGCCTAATGCCTCCAAGGGTAGCTTTGAAAACGGGGGAGGGAGATGTAATTGTTTCCTCTGTGTATTGACCAGTTTTTTGGGGACAGAATTAGGCTGCAATCAACCTGGTAAGGCTCCATTAATACTTAATAGGCTCTCCGCTTTGCTTGGTCGTGTCGAAGTCTGACTGGATGATGACCTCACCGTCATTGCCAAGTTGCTCTATTCCGCGGAAATACACGCTAATGGCGCCTAATCACATGTTCTGCCCCAAAACAGCATTTTACGCACATTACACAGTCTAGATGTAATGGCTGGATGAACATATTTATTTCACCAGCTTATTACATATAAAGAGAAGCATTTGCTGGAATCGAACCTGGCATTTGTCATGGATTGTTAAAATTCCAACGGGCATTCCAGTTATTAGCGCAGGAGAATTGTGCCGGAGCCCCGGAATTTCTTGGGGGCAGTGACGAGAAAAATGTTTCCCTTGACTTGGATTTTCATCTGGAATTACAGTAATTGGCTAGCATTTTCCGTCCTTACACACCTATTTGCGCCCACTCCACTTTCCCTCTATTTACCTAACTCTCATCACGACTACATTTTTAGCGATGTTTCCCGGTCTTGAAGCCATTTGTTGTTTCTGTCCTTTTTACTTTACATTCAAATCAAGTGCAGCAATTTTCTGGCCGAATTACACGAAATGTGGGGGAAAGTTGGGAGCCCGACAACGTTTCCGCTAGACCACAAAATTCTGGAGAAATTGTCCAGCCTTTCATGAAATTGATCTTTTTCTTGAGGAAGCAAATCTCCGGAGGGGGCAGAGAAAGTAATGAGTGAGTGAAAGGAAAAAAGAGACGTATAAAAGGCGGACTGGGACAAGGAAATCAATTCCCCGCGGCTGCAAAAGTGAAGAAAGAAGGCCATTCTTATTGTTCCCCTGCGCTACCTTTCCAAGGAGAAGACAGTGTTGCTTTCACTGGACGAAAAAATAATTTTCCTTCTGATAATGAGCATGAATAATCTGCGCCATGCTGAGCTCCTCCTTTCTCTCTCGTCTCCATTATCTCCGTGCTTTGTCTTTGCCAAGATGTTTGTGCGGGGGAAGGCGGGGGGTCAACATGATATTCTCCCTTTTTATTAGGCCTTGATTTTTACCCCTCCAAGCAAGGCATTATTCCCTGTCTTTTTATGACTCCTCCACGCGCCTTTTTTCTCCACGCAAATAACACTCGGAAACATGCGTTCAAGAGGACGATTTTCTCCGCCTTCCCCCGCTGCTTTTTGATGTCCTTTCCTTTCATATTAATTTTCTTGGCATTATGCAACCTACAGAATTTTTATTTGGGCAACCAAATGCTCATTTGCTAACAATTGGCTGGGAGAGTACACAAGGACATCTTTGCAGTCGTGACCAGATAATATTTCTATTTGCCGAAAATAAAATAAACAATGAATACGCGAGTCGTCAAGTATCTATTAATATTTATATTACATATTCATACATATAATATTGCAGTTTTAAGCATGATATGTGGCTTTGCTTCGATTTTTTCAAATTCCTTCTCGGCAATTTCCAGGGCTCCGCCGAAGTCTGTCTAATTTAAGTAAATAAACAAAGTAAAACGAGCTCTCGTAACTGGAAGCGCCAGGTTGGCGGGATGATTAAAAAGGCTGGGAAAGTATTATGATTTGATATTAAGAATCTGGAGAAAGCCAAGAATTATTGGCGTCCCGCTCTCACAGGGGAAATATGAGCAAAAGCAAAGAAAAAAGTGATCGAAAAAAGACGGATAGGATTTGCATTAAGAGTGCATTAAAAGGGGAAAGGACGCTCGTGTGCACAAGTCAAAGAAGGAGGTTAGGAGCAAATACGCAGGCTAGAATACATTATACATTATAGGCAGGAACAACGGGGGGAAACCAGGGATTCTGGAAATAAAGAGGAGGAAAGAGAAGAAATGAGGACAAGAAATGGGGAAACGTGAGGGGAAGCGGAGAAAAGGGCGCGAGGGAGATGACAGAAAGAAGAGGAGATTATCATCATTATTATTAAAAATGTATATTCACATCTGAATCCTTTCCTCGCTGTCACTCATGGAAAAAATAGAGAAGTACTGAGCGGCACAACTCGGAGAGCACATCCTTCATTCATAATAGATTGCTTGGGACAAGGAGGGGAGGGAGCGACAAGGAAAGAGGGAAGAGAGAAAGAGAGGCAGAGAGATAAGAGCGATTGAAGGGGAATGCATGACACACATGTACTTTTTATGGATTATTATCCCAAATGGAACAAGATGTTGTTCGGGGCATGCCCTTCCCATTTCCTCCAATTTCTCCCCATTTCCTCCTCTCCCACTCTTTCTCTCTCTCTCTCTCCCTCTTTCTCTCTTTCGAATCTTCTTCCTATTTCAATATGCACATTTCCCTCTGACAGGTGGGGAGTCCCACCGCAAGACATTTCTCCCACCACAGCCAGTCAATGCGGAGGCAAGGGAGAAAAGCGAAGGGGGAAGTGAGGAAAACGAGAGAGAGAGAGAGAGAGAGAATTGTATTAGCACCAATCTTGTGACAAGACTTTCTCCCTACTCGAACATTCGAAGAGAAAGTGAGAGGAAGGAAGGAAGAGAGGATTTGAGACAGGTTGAAGCCTGTGCTTGAGAGGAAGGAAATGGAAAGGTAGGACAGGGGAAATGGGCAAATGGACGTTGGGTGGCGGCTATGATCCAGCCCGTGTGCCCCTGCC
>JAQGBT010005654.1:0-13893 GCA_034698585.1 Disparrhopalites patrizii
TGAAAACAAATCGAGAGAAAGAACGTTTGAGAAAATAGAGAAAGAAAGAGCACAAAAATGGAAGCAAGAAAGAGCAAGAAAATTAAAAAAAAAGAGCGAGAAAATAGACGAAAGAAAGAGAAAGAAAATATACGAAAGAAAGAGAAAGAAAATCAAAGAAATAAAGAGCGAGGAAATAGAAGAAAGAGAGGAAAACGTAATACAAAAGAGAAAGAATGATCGAGAAATAAAAAGAAACAAAGAGTCTTACCAAATGAAAACAAGCGAGACTTGCAATACGACAGCGGGATACAAAAGTAAATAGCGAAAGCAGAAACAAAATGAAAGGGAGACTCAACACCGTAGAGGGAAAATAAAAAAAACAAGACCAAAAACCAGAATAAAACAAGACAAAACTAAATAAAAAGATAAGGATAACGGGAGCAAAAAATATTTCAAGCAATACAAACGAAGAGAGTCAAACAAGGAAAAGAAAATACGCAACAAATAAATAGATAAATCGAAAACTGAAGAAATAGCGGGAGAGTGAGAAAAATGAGAGAAATAGGAAAGTTAGACAAGAGAAAGAAAGAAAAGGGGATTGTTGGAGAGACTTGAATGATAGACATCCTTTGAACTTGTACGGTTGAGCTTAGTTAATCATATGCTTTCATCACTTTCCCCTCCTCCGCCCTTTCTTCCCCTTTTAGGTGTGAAGAGAAAGGGAATTCCTGATGAGTCTCACTCTTTTCCTCTTTGCATAAATTTCTTATAATCTTACTCCCAACTCAACACATAAATGCACACGTAGGCGTAGTCACGTTATTAGACAGACATACATATAATATACATACATACATAAATATACTAACATATAGACTCCTTACTCCATATAAATCATTGTCATCATCAGTCATATTATTTCTGTATAGGAATACTTTTCCCCCCTTGTAGTAGTTACAGCCTATCACGGGGGCAATCCTTCCTTTTCCTTTGTTCCTACCTTTTGACTCAATTGTTACATGGCTGGAGAAAGCACGTGGGAGTTTTCCATTTGAAAAATTGCGTTTTAATCGGCCTTTTTCTGTCCTGTCACTGGCATTCAAGTCACCTGTGCTTTTTTCCCTATTATCCCCATTCTATCCTTTGAAAACCTGCACATTAATTAGGAATATCCCCTTTTCCATTTTTTTTTATCCTTGATTTTTCCTTGCTTTCTATACTTTCCAGGTCCGTTTTTACGGGTTTATTTATAATAGTTTGGCCGTGTAAAGATCCGTTGAGCACGAAGGGCAGGACAAAGATGGGAATATGTCCGGGTGAAAAGCAACCCGCATGAAAATGGGATTCTCATCACCCGGAAAATTTAGTGACGCTCAAACTGCCTTTTGACATCCCCATTTGAATTGGTTCATGTTGGAGGAAAGACATTGAAATGCTTTTATTATGGTTCTCTCCTGATTTTGCTTGTAGGTGTGTGGGGACACGGTTTCGGGATTGGATTGCGGGGAGGAAGTGAACAATTGGTTGTCAACGGTTTTCGACAAGCCGGGCTTGAAATTACTTCGAATGACGCCGGAGCAGCTGCGAATCCCCCGTGAGTTTCCATTCTTGTCTTCTCTTGCAAATATACTATTCATTTCTGAACCGGCATAATAATCTACGGTCATATTCAAGGTACAATACAGAGTTGGACGACGCACAGGGTGTGGGGAATTGCATTATGAAGTAGTTAATATTTGGCTTTGTACCCGTACAATACATTCCCGGGATTTGAGGGACGTGTCAGGGTCATATTCCATTTGTGGCAATATTATTACTACTAAATTTCTCCCTTTTAATTTACGCATCAAATGTAGCATCAAATATGCATCAAATATGGCATCAAATATGGCATCAAATATGACATCATCAAATATAGCGTTAAATATGCATCAAATATAGCATTGTTGGTAAAATTTAAGTTTAGCTCTATGCATCCATTTGTTAGTTAAAGCGCCACTCCTTGAATTTCCCGTTATAAGGAAAAACATTTATAGAGAACAGAAATTTCTATGTTAACAATTAAAGAAAGTTTTTGAGGGAAGCATTTTCTATCACCAGTATAGAGAGAAAACGGTTATAAGGGAGCCCGTTATAGAGAGTTCCGACTGTACTCAGTATTTAGGGCTAATATTGAATTATGGCAGCCAGGAAACGATCATATTTGAATTCCCCGTTGATAACATTATTTTGAGTTGAGAAAGGTACAAGTTGGCAGACAATATAAATGTGCCTGTTCGCGTTAACACAACATGAAATTGGTAGCTCAAGTTGACCGACAGTTGTCGAAGTGAAATGCAAATTAGGAGACAACCAGAATGTACATGAAAATTCGATTCGACACCGTGAATCCAATAAAATAATTCAATGCAAGACGTACATCGGATGATAAAATTTAACTGAAATTCGATTCATTTGATCCATTATTTATTTTAATACAAAATTTTTGGATATTCTTCCGAAGCAGAGCACCAACCATCGAAATATTGTAGAAAATTTAAATCAATGGTATATATTAAATCACTCAAATTGGCAACATGTGAGGCTCTCGGCTAACCTGAACAGAGAGTCTGCCAGTTGTGCTAGTGTGCACAGTATTTTTCTCGTCTGCTCACGTAAATTTCACAAAACTGCTGCCGGCGGCAAATTGAGTCAACAAATGTATCCCGCCTGCTAATTTAACCCTTCAAAAATTGCTTGCTTCCAGTGAATTTATGCTTAACTGCAGTTCATACAGTAAGCCGTAAGGATTTTTGAACAGTAATTATGATTAGTCATTTGTAGACCATTAATTACCGAGTGGTTTCCACCTTTAAATTGTCCCCATAAATCCCTTGGCCCTAAATAGCTCCATCCCGTTTTTGTAACGTGCAATTTTGCTGTTTTTACTGCAAATACTACCGCTACTGAGCCATGTAAATTACAACTGCTATTAAAGGAAGTGGATGTCCCCATTTTTTAAATGAATTCCAGGAATTGTCTATTTCCAGGAATATTCTAATACGGATTTCCAGCAGGAAAAGAAACATTTTTGAATCCGTCTGACAACGTCAGAGAAATTGTGGGGGCACATTTGTGATTGCTTTGACGCCGTGTGGGATTAGTTCCCTTTGAATCAATGTATACCTTTGTACCTGGCGGGAAAAGGGACTCATTCAGTAGTAGATATTTTCCCATTTGAATGGGAAAGTTTAGTGTTTTGGAGCATTACATTTTTCACATGTGTGTACATACATGTCTAGCAGAAAAGTGTGCTTTTACCATTACAAATGCTCAACAAGCCGGAGGGTTTTGAACAGAAGGGGAAACCACGTCACACTTGAGTCTTGTTCAGGCCCGGGAGAATCAATGAAAGTGAGGGTCTTTTTATTTATGATGTTGGAGGAGAGCTCTCACACAAAATAAATCTATTCATTTGTCCAATTTGCTTTCTCCTCGGCCATCATTTGTTTGCACTTGCTCTCAAAACATGTTTGCGAGGTGCTGACACTCACATTTTTTTTTGGAAGGGGAAAGAAGAGAAAAGCTCAGGGCATGTATGCAAGCTTTTGTACCCTTCTGTATTCTCCTGGGAGATGTGACCATTGCTATAGAAACGAGGGAGAGAAAGAGCAAAGGATGTATGGGGGGAAAAAAACAAGAAATGATGCTGCCCTTGGCGCCCTTTCGCAAAGCCCGAACGTATTGAAAATTGACCAGATGAAATCCATGTTTTATGCAGGCGTTGGTCAGGGAGAATTACGGGGAAGGGGAAAGCTAATATTTCAGCTGACACTCTTCCTTTCAAGATTCTTCTTCCTTTCATTTACTCTCTCTCTCTCTCTCTCTCTCTCTCTCTCTCTCTCTTCATTTCTGCACTTGCTCTCGTTTCACTTTTCACTTTCTCTTGTCTTTCATGTTCCTAGTTTTTTCTCTGTTCTTTGCCTCCCGTTTTTGTTTTCTTTTTCTCCAGTTTTTGTTTTCTTTCTACCATATTTTTCTTGCTCTGTATTTCTATCTTTTTTCTCTCATTATTTCTCGTTTTTCTTTCGTTTTCTCTTTTCTTCTCTCTCTATCTCTCGTTTTTCTCTCTCTCTCTATCTCCCGTTTTTTTCTCTCTCTCTATCTCTAGTTTCTCTCTCTCTCGTTTTTTTCTCTCTCTCTATCTCTAGTTTTTTCTCTCTATAACTCTAGTTTTTTCTCTCTATATCTCTCATTTTCCCTCTTTCGTTCGTTTTTTTCCTCTCTCTCTCTCTATCTCTCGTTTTCTCTCTTTCTCTCGTTTTCCCTTTATCTCTTGTTTTTCTCTCGTTCTCCCTCTTTCTCTAGTTTTTTTTCTCTCTCTATCTCTCGTTTTCTCTCTCTCTCTCTCTTTCTCTCGTTTTCTCTCTTTCTGCCTTTTTTCTCTCTTTCTCTCGTTTTCTCTCTTTCTGCCTTTTTTCTCTCCTTCTCTCGTTTTTCCTCTTTCTCTCGGTTTCCCTCTTTCTCTCGTTTTCTTTATTTTTTGTCTCGTTTTCTCTTTTCTTCTCTCTCTATAGTTTTTTTTCTCTCTCTATCTCTCGTTTTTTCTTTCTATCTCTCGTTTTTGCTCTTTTCTCGTTTTTTCTCTTTCTTTTTTTCTAGTTTTCTGTACCTCTTTTTCTCGTTTTCTGTCCCTCTTTTTCTCTTATTCTCTCTCGCTTTTTATCTTTTTCTTCCTCTCGCTCATTCTACCCTTTTGTGCTGCATTGATGTCCTTGTTCTTACTTTCTGTCTCTGCATTTACCTTGCTTTCTCCTAAATGTGCTTCCTTTTCCAGCTTTGACTTTATTCAGCCTTTTCCCCTTCTTCACCTACTTTTCCGTCTTGGCTTTTCTTTCCTTCATCTTCCTTTTCTCACCGATAGCACTTTTTTATATCTCGATATTGATACTCCCTATCTTAGTCGTCTCTCTTCTTTGTCTATTACTCCTCTCATATTTCTCCATTCTTTCTCATGAATTCCTATTTTTTGGCTGATTTTCGTTTTCCTGTATTTTCTTTCTTTCGTTTCTACCTCGTTACCATTACACCTCATTTAACTCCAAGTGTCTCTCTCTTTATTTCTTCTCTTACTTTGTCCGCGTCTGTTTTTGGGATCTTTTCAATTTCTCTGTTTGACTTTCTCCCACGTCTTTCTCCTTTAACTACCTGCTATTTGGATGCCATTTTTGGTATTTATCTCTTTACAGCCTTCTTTCCTTAGGAAGTTCCCCTTTTTTGACTTTCCCTCCATTCCTCAACATAATCCATTCAAGTCTGGACAAATGTATTTTTTCACTCGAGCCAGAATTCGGCTGGGAATGTGAATATTTGAATTCCCTCTTATTACAGCTGGTCAAGGTGGTAAATATTTGAAGGACGGATCCCACAAATGGTTCTTTTGCACACAGATAAATCTCTCCAAAGAAGTAATATGTCTTCTAATCCTTCCTCATTCCATTGTTCCTAGGATTTCATTGGTATAGATAAGTCTAGTGGAAATCAGTATCAAACTACAGGTTGCCTTTCCCCTTAAAAAGGGGATTCCATATGAAATTCAACAGATTTCCCCATGTAATCCCAACGGGGAATCCCTGCCACATGGTGCTATTGAAGGGAAATTCAGGAAAAATCCCTTTTCCTGGTCATAATGGCCCAGAAGATACCTTGAACATCCCTCGTTCGCATAAAGCCAACGAAAGAAGCATTGCTGACTTGGCGTCTAAAAACTTTTTTTTTTATTCTCCGAATGTTCCCTCGGACATCCCATTGTCCCCCAGAACACCTGTCTTTGGCGGGGGGAAAAAACATTCCGGGATATAATTAATCAATTTCTCCCCTTCCCGGAAAGGTGACCGCAACATTCATTAAGTCCCTTGTAAATGGGTGAATTCAAGGACTTTTGAAAGTGGCGCAATTTCCGTGGGACATCAAAAGATTCTTTGGCAAACCATTATTTACTGGAGAAAAAAAGAGGCTCCCGGATTTCCGGGTTGATTCTTTCCCTCCCGTTTTTATGACGAATGTTGGAGGAAAAGAGGGGAGAAAGTAGTCTCATTGTTGTGGCGGGATTTTTCAAAGGAAAGAAAGAAGAATTCTGGAGAACTGGGAACGGGAAAAAAAACACATTTTTCCATTATAAGGAGAATTGGGTTGGGTTAATATAATCTTTGTACTACAGCTCGTACATACACAAGTCGGTACATGGACCACATAAAATGAAGTGACAAAAGCTAAACATTCCCTGTACCTTTTATTGCATTACCCCTGTGAGTACTTAAATCAAGGAAGAACGAGAGAGAGAAAGTGAGAGAGAGCGAAAAAAAACTTTTCTGGAACTACCTGGAAGTATTGACGTGATCTTGGTATTGAAAAGGTGAATGTAAAAGTTTTTTTTATCTTCTTCCCCTTTACTATGTTAGAAGACTTTCCCTTCCTTTCCCTCCCATCCAATTCTTTGGATTCTCGGGCTCTCCTCACAATGCTTTTAGCGGCAATGGAGTGTAAAAGTCCGGTTGGAGGGGGAAGCTCTTGAGTGTGTGTGAATTCCCAGGAGTGTTAATCCCTTTATATATATGAGAGATATTTTGAATCGAATCCCTCCGCCTTTGTATGGAGACGGTGAAAGTGTGGGAGAATTGGGTAAAAAAGGTAAACGTGAGGCTTGGGAAGGGGAAAGGCGGGATGTGAGAAATGATGGTGAAATGGTTGAAGAATCAACGGAAGGGGAAAGTATATGAAATGAGAAAAAGAGAGAGAGAAAAGGAGAGAGTCCAAAAAAATTAAAGGATGGCGCGGAAATGCTACAACATTCCGGAAGGGGAAAGAGAGGGAATGGAGGACAGTACAAATGTATGGAGGACAATACAAATGGACAAAATAGGTGATCTTTTCTAATAGGAAAAATAAAGTGTGGCCGTACAAAGATTTTACTATTTTACTGGACTATTTTACACGGTAAATGGGAGAAAAATGGGAGAAAGCACAAAAGAAGAAAATGTATTTAAAGGATGAAAGAAAGTGATTAAGAATGCAAGAGGTAAATGTAGGGCAATGAGAGCGGGGAAAAGCAAAACAATTGCAGAAAGGCAGATAAAGAGTAAATTAAAAAATCGAATTGCGAATTTCCAATTCGGGCTTTGGAACGAATGGAACTAATAAATTTGAATCAAATCGAATCGTCGCCATCCTTAAGAAAAGACAATCAATGTAGAAGAAAGCCGGAGATTTTTCGGTGGGTTGAAGGAGAAAGCGTAGAAACACGTGAAGTCGGAGAAAGTACAAGAGTGCAGAAAAGGGGAACATCTCAGGGAAAATGACACTTGAAAGACGGTCAAATACATCACTAGAAAAATTTTGAAGATAAAAATGGATGAAAATATAAAAAGAAAGTACCAAAAGTGGGTAAAGTACAGTTACAATAAAAAAGAAAATTTACAATCAAGCATGAACACCGCCAGAAGAAAATTGAAAATAAAATATGAACACCACCGGAAGAAACTATAGAAGAGACTCAATGCTGGAGAAAGCTTGAGAGGATTAGAAAATACTGGAGAAAGTCAAGAATAAATAGAAAAAAGAGAGAAAAACAAGTCCGAGATAAGTAAATATGTGAAAGTCAGAAAAGGAGTGGATTAATTCCCGGTAGAAGCCTAAATTATTTATTATCGAAAGAGGCATTGAGAACCTCTAGAGATAATCCTTGGAGGTACCAAAAGAGATAAAAAAAATACCTCCAAAAAAAGGAGAAATAAAGGCACGTCCAGCGTGTCTTCCTGCGGCATCTCCTCACTTCTTAATCATGATTAATATACTCCGTGGATATTTTTTCCTCTCAAGTCTAACACTGTCCTTAATACGAGGACGTGCTTCCCAATTCCCTTTGTCTCTCTCTTTCTCTCTCTCTCTCTCTTTCCGTCCATCTTCTCCAGGGAGGAATGTTTTAGGTGTTTCTATTTGTTGATGAAGACACATGAGTCGTCCCAATGTCCTATCCGGACCCCCCAAAAAAATACCCCTTTTTTCCTCTATTGATTTTCAGCTTACCTGGACAAGATCCCCTCGTTTCGTCCTGGAAGAACATGTCCTTTTTTTCTATGTAATGGGGTGCATACGGAGGATTTTTTTCCCCTTGTATTTCGCCCAAAGGATTGCCTTCGGTCCGGTAAATAATTGGGTGAATGTGGACATGTCTGCGTCCTCGTGTAGGGGAGCATCCTTTTTTTTTTATGTGTAATTTTTTTGATTGGGAGAGAGAGAGAACTCTATTTCCAGCACATTTCTCATAACATTTGTCAAGGACTGGTTATTTCCGCTAAGTGGAGCGGGAGACGGCCGGAAATGTATCTGTATATGTATTGGATTGGGATTTTTTTTTCTCCTGGAAATACGTGGACGGATGGAGATTGGATGTGTGCTATGAGGTCATTGATTTATAAGGGGAAAGGTTATTGTATCAGATTCTTGTGTATCTGCAATTTAAAAATACATGAGTTTTCCCGGGATGTTTTCGTATTATTTATCCCAAAACATAATAATAAGTTGGGTGTTCCAGATACAAAGATTATTCGTTGCTGCAGGGTCAACTGAATTCATTTTTTCGGAGTATAAATGCTGGACTATTCTTGATTTTGTCTAAAACAAAATGGAGAATAGCTATTTCCGATAAACGAGATATAATTCATATTATTATTTTTATTTAGCTTAAATCAAGGTACGACATCCGAATCGGTATTCGGATTTAAATCAGGGTTATGTTCAAATTTTTCAGTATTTTAGGCGTAATTTTTATCCATATTTTTTAGTATTTTAAGCGTAATTATTATCCATATTTTTCAGTATTTTAATCGAAATTATTATCTATATGTTGCAGTATTTTAATTGTAATTATAATCCATATTTTTCAGTATTTTAATTGTAATTATAATCCATATTTTTCAGTATTTTAATTGTAATTATTATCCATGTTTTTCAGTATTTTAATCGGAATTAGCATCCATATTTTTCAGTATTTTAATCGTAATTAGTATCCATTTTTTCAGTATTTTAGGCGTAACTAGTATGCATATTTTTCAGTATTTTAATCGGAATTAGTATCGATATTTTTGTCAGAAAAATATTTGAATTGGAATTTATAATTACAAATACTTTCGAAATTCAAATTCGTATTCAAAATTTGACATTTGGATTCCGATATTTTATTTGTATTCGAAAATTCCTTCATTATGTTGCTAATTCTCGCCTGCGGACAAGTTTTATTTTTTGAAAAATCAAGATACTGTAACGATTATTTTTTCAATTGGCAGTAATATACCTATTTCGTCCGTAAAAGCATTGATTTTTGCAAAATCACGAGTTGCGGATTGAATTATAATTTTGTGTACCTATTGATTTTTGCGTTTATTTTAGGCTACAAATTATGGCAGATTGCATTACAAATAAAATTTTAAAACTGTTCGAAAAGTATTTGAAAACGTATTCATATGTCTGAATATTTGAATAAAATTGTATTGGAATTATAATTTATATTTTAGACATCCGAAATTCAAATTCATATTCATAATTAGGGAAAACACCCATTTTAATTCGAATTCTAATTCATTTTTTCGGATGTCATTCCGTGCAATTATTTATTATTATTTAATTAATTTTTTTATTTAGTTTAAATCTTTGGCAAAGATGTGTGTGTTTGCGTAATCTAAGAAATGGTAAAATAAAAATGAAATTGACACCTGACCATGAATTTTCTGTGTATCGTCCAGGAAATGGAATGGACGAGATTTCTTTATCAAATCTCTCCCAATTCCTCCTGATTTCCGTGGGGAGCCTCCGGCATTTGGCAAGTCAACTCCTGGACAGGAACGTGGCTTGGGTTGAGCGCAATTATTCCCTCAATGAGGAGGATGACGAGGAGGATTTCTCAGAAGGCTTTGGTCTCCCTCCCGCCTTCGTATCGGGGACGCCTAATGAAAATGAAGAAGACAATGGGCTGAAGGAAAAGGAGAGGAGGATGAGGACAAGAATAGAAAGAGGAGGAGGACTCCACGTGGGTCCTACAAAAATAGGGGGAATAATAGAAGGAGAGAATCTAAATGATGATCCTGCCCATGTTCGATTACAACAAAAGACTTGTATTCCGGGAGAGACAGTCGAGGACGGCCCCAGCCCTTGTACTCCAGCTGCTCCCGGGTTCAACAACAACAATAACAAAGAGATGAGGAGAAGGAAAGTTCATCAAAACGGGAAGGGAAATCTTCACATGACAAAGGTCGGGGCTCATTTTCACTGGGGAATCTTTTTTCTATTTCCCAATTTTTTTTCTCATTTTTGTCCTTTCTCCTCATAACAACTGTTGGAGAAGAAACAGAAGCCTCCACTTCAGCATCATTCTTGGGCTTGTATACTTCCTCTTGTATTATGTCTATCCCTTGCCTTCTTTCTCCCTTTCTCTTTTGTCCTTTCTTCCATTAACTGTCTTTCTCTCTCACTTTCTACATTTCGTGTCTAGTTTTCTCTTTTTCCTGCAATTTTTTTGCTTTCTCGCTTTCATCTTTCTCACTTTCGTTTTTTCTCTCTGACTTTCTCCTTTTCCTGCAATTTTTCCTTTTTCACTTTCTCGCTGTCCTCTTTCTCACTTTCTTTTTTCCGCTCTGAATCTCTTTTTCCGCTTTCACTTTCTTTTTTTCCGCTTTCAATTTCTTTTTTTCCGCTTTTACTTTCTCTTTTTTCCACTTTCTCTTTTTCCGCTTTCACTTTTTCCGCCTTTAATTTCTCTTTTTTTCGACTTTCTCTTTTTTCGCCTTCATTTCCTCTTTTTTCGCTTTCACTTTCTCTTTTTCCGTTTTCATTTTCTCTTTTCCGCTTTCACTTTCTCTTTATTCCTTCATCACTTGCTTCCTAGCTGTCTCTCTGCCACTTTCATTTCTATTTACCTAATTTTCTCCTTATTCCTTACTCTCATTTGCTGTCTTTCAACGATTTAATCTCTATTCTTCAACCCTAGAATTCTGTCTTTCTCCATTTCTCTGTTTCTCGCTGTCTATTTTCTTTTAACTCTGCTTTTACCTTTCTGCCACTTTTCCTCTTTCTCTCTTACTCTCTCTTTCATTCCTTTCTCTTTCCTTGTGTCTTTCACTGTCTTTTCACTCTCTTCTTTTCTCTCCCATTTCTCTCCTATTTCTCTCTTCTGATTTATGTTGCTCCCCCTTGATTTCTTTCACTGTTTATTCCTATTTCTTAGTTGCTTGTTCTGCGGATTTTTCTCTTTTTATTTGTCTTCCGACTGATTTTCCTCTTTTTATTTATTTTTAAACCATTTCCTATCTCTTTTGATTTCTGTTTCTGCTGACATCTTTCTCTCCCCGTTGTTTTCTTTTTCTGCAGATTTATCTCTCGTTTGCTTTCTTTCTTTCTTTCAAAATGTCTCTTGCTTTCTCTCGCAATCTGTTTTATTTTTTCCTATTTGGTTTTCCTCTCTCTATTTGGTTCTATTTCTCCCTCTCGGTAGTTTGTTGTCTCTCTCTCACTCCCTCGCATGTATTTCGCCTTTGTATCCATTTATCCCCGCACTGCCTTGTTGCTCCCCTCTCATTGTATGCAGACTTGCACTCTCTCCACTGCATAAAGCTCACATCTTCTCATCTCTTACCACCAAAAATAATTTTGGCTCATATTTTTTTTTTGTCATTTCCCATCCTTGTGTCTACCCATAGAATCTATTGATATCAGTATTGAGACTCTTGTTTTTGTAGTGTAGACGAATACTCGTTCGATTCTGGTACTTGGAGTTTCTATACATGTTTCGTGTTCCTCCATGCCTTTGTTTTCACCATACCACTTTTTCCTTGTCTTTTGTATTTAGCTTCCCTTTGCTTTGGCAAGATAAAGGTGAAAGCCATATTTTTGCGCGCACTTTTTTATTGTTTTTATTCAAGCTAAAATACAGATGACATACGATATACATTATTACGTACATAAAAACATGCTTTTCATAAAATACTATAGGAGCATAGAAAGAGGCATTTGTAAAAGCTTTGTATTGTCAGATTCCCTGTTAAAATTATTTTACAAGACAGAATCAACGTGGGTGCAAAGATATACATACATATGGGGTTTAATTAGATTATTACACATTATATATTTAAATAAGTACAAGCCATCCAAAAGGAAAGTTACGCTTCAAGTCCGAGCACGTGCAGTAAGGAACGTGTATGAATTTTTTGTATGAATAATTTGGGGAAAGTTATCGCCTTCCTTCCCCATACTTTCCCGTCCTCTCAGTGTCAAGTTTCATTTCGTAATTTAAATTTCCCTCCATTTATTAATAGGAAGTTGGTGCGTGTGAGACAAGTTTTCCCTAATTGTGATCACCTTCCAAGAAGCCAAGTAATGTATTAGCATTGCACGCTTTGCATGGATACACATGGGTATTTTGTGGGTATGTATAACTACACATATGTACATACATGCAGAATGGACCCGAGAAATTTACCAACATTTGACACGCAAAAAGTACTTGGAGCCATAGACAATAGAAAGAACTGGGAATGTGCGTATATTTGGGTAATGTTTTAGCAAAAACTCATTTGAATACGTAATTAAGGAGGTTCTAGTAATTGAAACTAATTAAAAAATGAAAAGGATCTCCTCCAAGTCCTTCTATGCCCTCTTAATATTAAGGGATGTTGGAGGAAGAGCATTATTACTCGCTCCCTTTGCAATATCCTGGAAAAGTTCGCTTAAGGCTGGCAACACGTGTTAATTTTATCCTCAAACAACATGCTTGTAAATTGCTTCTCCTTCCTTTCAAAGTTTAAAAGTACATTTTTCAGAATAGTTTCACAAAAAATTATAATTACATTGGGCGGTATAGGAAACGTATTACACTGGTATTAATGACAATGAGGCCGTTGCACCTAGGTACATATTTACGCGTTAAAAGCATATCGGTGCTTAAGGATTTTTTACCGACTAAATAGTGCACTAAATAAGTGTACGAATACTTATTTGCAAAAACTAACTAAAACGAAATTCCTTAAAAGGAAAATTGGCTAACTGTCAGTGACAGCAATCCTGGGAAAAATTTCACAGGAAAAAAGACTTCAAAAAAAGACTTGAATGTTTCCACCTTGTTGTGGCCTTGCCCAAAAATTTAAAAAATCACACAAAAAGACTATTTCGTGTGAATTGTGTTGTAATTCCCGTGGTAAAAGTCACTCTGGACGACTTCCGGCGCAGTATCAGAGTTTTTCAGCGTGCATAATTTCAAAAAAAGTATTTGGATGAAAATCTTTATAAATACTTAAATCCTTTCTCATGGGGATCAACTCCTGAAAAGACTTTTTGGGATTATTAATTGGATCATTATCGGAAGAAAAAATATCACTATTAGGGTTACATGAAGGTTTTCTGATTATCATTTAAGAATGCGTGTCCTTAGTCGAAAACAATCCGTGGGCATCGATGTGAGTTTCAAACAATTTAATTAGCTGAATTTCTTATAAAATTCTGAATTAAAATATGGTTTTTAGTTTTTTTTAAATATCAATTGATTGAGCTCCACTTTTGATAAAACGTTTGGGCTTAATGCACAATAAAATTCAACGTGCAAGTCTGATTTTGTATATAATTTTGCATGTAATTTTGCATATAATTTTGCATGTAATTTTGTATATAATTTTGCATGTAATTTTGTATATAATTTTGCCTGTAATTTTTTATATAATTTTGCATGTAATTTTGTATATAATCTTGCATATAATTTTGCATGTAATTTTGTATATAATCTTGCATATAATTTTGCATATAATTTTGCATATAATTTTGCATGTAATTTTGCATGTAATTTTGCATGTAATTTTGCATATAATTTTGCATGTAATTTTGTATGTAATT